>SKCR01024045.1:0-179820 GCA_019454045.1 Zanthoxylum bungeanum
TGGCCAGTTAAAAAAAGGCTTTAAGGTTAAGACTCAATAAATAAATCTTTAAATTATCCAAACTATAATCTAACCCTTATAAACCGGTTTAATTGAAATTCATCACAACCCTAGATAACTAACTTAGCTACGACACATAACTAGGGCTAAAAACTTAAAAGATTTAAAATAAAATTGCATAAGGTAAATGCGGTAAAATAAATGCTGAAAGTGAATTAAAATAAAATTGCTAAGGTAAAAGGAATTACTTCTACTATATACTAATTAGATTTCTCCCATAATATAATATAAGCTTTGCAAAACATTACCAACCAGCCATATAGGTGGTATTTTGATTTAATCAGTTTAAAAACAACCAGCCATAAAGGCGGAATCATTTTAATATAAACCAGCCATAAAGGCGGAACCAAAATAACCAGCCATAAAGGCGGAACCAAAATAACCAGCCATAAAGGCGGAACCAAAATAACCAGCCATAAAAGCGGAATATGAATTTTATTACCCACCGACCAATCTGGCGGTATCCTGATTAAGTCAATTTAAAACTTTGAATATATTATAATTATGGAGAATAATCTAAGAAGCAATAGTAAAAGAATTACCTTTTACCCTAGCAGAGGGAAGTTACCTCCTCATAATGAGTAGTAAAAACTGTAAAATAAAGAAAGTAAATTATTATTATTACAGAACTTAATTAAAAATTACAAAACTTTATTAAAAGAAACTTAGAGAGAGAAGAACTCCCTAACTACATCAAAGAAGTGAGGAGGAAATGGTACAACAAAAACTGAAATCTCGAGCTCTATTTATAGGCGCGGATGGGGGTCCAGCGTCGCGACGCCAGCTACAGTGACACGTGGTACAATGATGGCTTGACACGTGGCGAGGCGGCTAAGAGATCAGATTCTTATCCGATGACGTGGCACTGTTCATGACGTCATTGCTTACGTCATGCTGAGGATGATTGTCGGCAGCATCAGATCGTGACACGTGGAAGCAGCGCATTTTAGCGAGTCCGTTGAGATGTCGACACGTGGCAAGGCGCACGATAGCATAGATGATGATTGTCGGCACCGTAGGATGATGACACGTGGCAAGCGCAAGTTAGCAAGTCTTCATAATGGTGACACGTGGCACGGCGCACGTTAGCAAAGTCAAACTTCTCAAATTCTGACCCGTTGACCCGGCGCACTTTAGCAAATCCGGCGCATGCTGGGCGTCGCGGCGAGCAATGATCCAGCGTCGCGACGCGCAAGAGACGAAAATATTCCTGTTGACGCATTTTTGTCCGGTTTTGCCTCAAATTGCCTCCAGTGCTTTCCAAACTTTATTTATCTGCAAAATAACAACAAAACACATCAAAACGTTCATAAAACTCGAGAAACAATACAAAACATTAGGTTAAATGAGTGAGAAATAGTGATATAAATACCACTCATCACACCCCCAAACCTAACATTTTGCTAGTCCTCGAGCAAAACAGAAAATAAAATAACATGAAAATAAAATTTAACTAAGCCACTTTCGTAGGGATCACGGTTGCATTTAGCATATGCAACAAGCCTTTAAACCCCTAGGTGTCCCTAGTGGACGAGTTGTAGTCTCGTGAGGGTTTACAGCAATGATACCCACAAACATTTTACAAAAGTAAAAAGTTAGTAAAACTAATACACACACAAAAGCAAAAAGACAAGAGAAAAGAGAATAAAGAAGGTAGTAGTGACTGATCAGGTAAAAATTCTACTCCAAGTTACTAGTTGTTTTGTTTCTTTCTAAATTACCGAATAAGTAAATTCTCCGATTATTTTTATCATTCTCCATATACACAGCCAACAAAATATTAATCAACTCATTTTTGCCCACAACAGCATAAGTGCAGTTGATAAGAGAGTAATATTTTTGTCCTAAAGTTCTATCAGATTTCACACCTTTTTGTAACAATGGAATATTTTCTGATTTTTCTGATTTTTTCTTTGATTTTTCTCTATTTTTTATTTATATACAATACCTTCCGTCTATGTAGCGAGCTTTGGGTCGGTGGCTCCCAAACCAGTTGGCTTTAGGGCACCATGTGTTAAGACACCCCTACGGACTTAATTACCCAGACTTCAGATATATATATTTTTGCAGCATCTTTGATCCATGTAACGAGCTTTGGGCCAGTGACTCCCAAACCAGTTGGTTTTAGGGCACTAGGTGTTAAAACACCCTTACAGACTTAATAACCCGGATCTTAGATACTTTATTTTTGTAAATCAGAATTTTTTTTTTTTATTTTTACTCCATCACTTTTTGAGATGCTTCCTCCAATTAAACTATAGCACTGAATATTACAAACTTTTCAATTTTAGTTCATGACCGTATGTTACCATGTATGTTGATAATACCTGCCAACGGAGCATATGAAGATTCATTTTAGTCAGTGTTAAGGAGAATTTACGAATTAAATAATTTAAAATGAAATAAACAAAAATTAACTTGTTTTGAAATAAATGGTTTGAGATACGTCTCAGGAGTGGAAACTCCTTACTCGGCTATCTCTTACCAATTCCACCTTTATAGTCAAAACACAAAAATGCAAAATATTTTTGTAATTTTTTGAAAATTTTTCAATTTTTTTGTATTTTTCGAAAAATTTTGAACTAAAAATAAAAACAACACACACACTAAAAACAAGGTACTAATCAACTAATTCCCTCCCCCAAACCTAAATGAGACATTGCCCCCAATGTCTTAAACAGTAAAAGGAGAGTTAGAAGGTTGTACCTGGTTAGCTGAAATCTACAGGAAATTAAAGGTTAAGATCCAGATTAACACGACGCCTCTTACCACGATCGTCCTCGGACCAATTTATCTTCAAAATGATAGGGTCAACTTGTGGTTCATAGGCTATGAGTTGGTCTATTAGATCCGGAGCAAGTCTGGCAGTGAAGATGAGTTCTTTCATAGGTTTTGACACGAACCCATTTCTCCGAGCATCATCAAGAAACACACAAAGAAAATCATAAAATCCATCAACGTTAAGCAGTCCAAGCGGTTTCTGGTGTATGTTCAGGTTCGCCCAAGATAGAACTATAAAAATTCCTCCAATGTACCTAAGCCACCTGGCAAAGCAATAAAAGCATCAGCACGGTTAATCATTTCTACCAAACGTTCAGACATACCTGATACGATCAGTTCCTCTCCGTTTGATGATCCAATAAGATTTGCCTCTGCCAAGGGTTTTGGGATGATTCCCAAAACATGACTGCCTCCTTCCTGTACAGCCTTTGAAACGATCCCCATAAGTCCGAGATTCCTCCGCCATATATTTAGTCGCATAACTCACAGACCCAATTCCTGTCTGCTTCTATGTATTGTGGTTTAGTACCAACAGTACTACCGCAAAACACACAGATGTTTTCAACTCGTCTTCTTGAAGTGGCTTCCATTTTTTATGTTTTTCTTTCTCAACTCTGGATGACTTCAAAGGTGCAATGATGAGCTGAATTTATAGTACCTGAAAAGGGTGAGTAAAAATAGCACAAGTATCTTCCAAAGGACGATTAGTAGCAAAATAGTAAAATAGATTATGATAGTCAACAAGATCTGGATCCTGTCGGAGGAAATAAAAGAAAACAACAAAACAAATCACAATTATTAGGAAAAGACAAAAAGATATAATATGTACAAGAATTTACAGCTTGATTAACGTCTATGCGTCAGGGACAAGCTTCCCATCCAATTTTCTTATAAATTGGCAAACAGGGTCTTTTTTAGTCAGATTCCCAAGACTTAACTGTTGTCTTTCTTTTTGAAATTGTGTATGTAATCTGCGAAAGTCTATGTGAACATATCCACTGGGATGCGTCTCAAGAGTCGAAGATATATCATCTAAAGACTCCTTACTCAAGCCATCCCTAATGAATTTAATTTTGTCTTCGCGATTAACAGACACCATTCCTAAAGAACGACAACGAGTGTTGCAATTCCAACGTGCACATTTGTAACAAAAACCCATTTGCTTAGCTCTTCGTTTCTTTGCATAGGTGCTTCTTCCAAAACCAGGCAAGTGTGAAATAAAAGAGTCAGAAGACTCACCTGCCAATCGGACTCGTGCTTCAATTACCCAACGAATGTCATTGGGAACACCATAGATTGTCAGTAACCTCATTCGTTCCAAGCGAGCTTTATAGATTTTCATCAGAGATTTTTGAGGGAGAGAAGGAAATTGCTTGTGAAGATTTGAGAGAGCTTCGTCCATCTTGAAATGACTTAATCTGCAAAAACAAACACACCAAATTAAATCACACCAAATCACAATATATACAAAAATTGCATGGGTTGCCTCCCTGCGAGCTCTAAGTTTAAAGTCGTCAGCTAGACGTGACTTCTTGAATGTTTATGCTGGATCTGAAAGTGTGACACTTTCTTTTTGTCGCTCAAATGATTCTCCCCAGTAGTGCTTGACACGCTGACTGTTAACTTTGAATGTGTTGTTGGTATTGGGATCCAGTAACTCAACGGCTCCATATGGTAAAACCTGAGTGATCACAAATGGTCCGGACCACCTAGATTTCAACTTTCCAGGGAAAAGTTTCAATCTCGAGTTGTACAACAACACACTGCTGCCTTGGTTCCAACTGTCTGTGCACTATTTTTCGGTCATGCCATTTTTTGGTCTTTTCCTTGTATAATTTGGCATTGTCATAAGCCTGTAGGCGAAATTCCTCCAATTCATTGAGTTGGTGAAGTCTTTTCTCTCCTGCAGCTTGTGAGTCAAGATTCAACTTCTTCAGTGCCCAGTACGCCTTGTGTTCAAGCTCAACTGGCAGATGGCATGCTTTTCCAAACACCAATCGATATGGAGACATACCAATGGGTGTCTTGTAAGCTGTTCGGTAGGCCCATAATGCATCATCTAATTTTGTAGACCAGTCCCTCCTTGTTGATCCAACGGTCCTTTCTAGGATTCTCTTGATCTCCCTGTTTGAAACCTCAACCTGTCCATTTGACTGTGGATGGTAAGCAGTGGCAACTTTGTGAGTAACTCCGTATTTGGATAGGAGTGCATCGAAGTATTTGTTGCAGAAATGAGAGCCACCATCGCTGATGATTGCTCGAGGTGTTCCAAACCGAGTGAAAATGTTCTTTTTCAGGAATTTGATCACCACTTTGGAATCATTGGATGGTAGTGCAATTACCTCAACCCATTTGGAGACGTAGTCTACAGCAACCAGGATGTACAGGTTTCCAAATGATGGAACAAAGGGTCCCATGAAATCAATACCCCATACATCGAATATCTCCACTTCGAGAATGTTTTGCAACGGTCCTTCATTTCTTCTTGAAATATTCCCTGTTCTCTGGCACCTGTCACATTGAAAAGCAAAAAGATAAGCATCTTTAAAAAGTGTGGGCCAGAACAAACCTGATTGAAGGACTTTGGCTGCAGTTTTGTTTCCACTGAAGTGTCCGCCGTATGGTGATGAATGACAGTGTTGCAAAACACTGTTGACCTCCTCCTGTGGAACACACTGTCTCAATAATTGATCAGCACATCGTTTAAACAGGTATGGTTCATCCCAGACATAATGCTTGACTTTTTTGAAGAATTTCTTCCGTTGCTGGGTTGTCCATTCCAACGGCCATTTTCCTGATACAATATAATTGACATAGTCAGCATACCAAGGGACTTCATGTTGTTTTATGGAAAACAGTTGTTCATCTGGAAAAGTTTCTTTGATTGTCAGTCCTTTGTCAGATGTTTCTCCATTCTCGAGCCTTGATAAGTGATCTGCCACCTGGTTTTCTGTTCCTTTCCTGTCTCGAATCTCCACGTCGAATTCTTGCAAAAGAAGTATCCAACGGATCAATCTGGGTTTGGCATATTTCTTTGTGATCAGATATTTGATTGCTGAATGATCTGTTTAGACCACCACTTTGGGACCCAGCAGATAGGAGCGGAATTTGTCAAAAGCGTACACAACTGCTAGCAACTCCTTTTCGGTGGTTGTGTAGTTGAGTTGAGCTTCATTCAGAGTTCTGCTGGAGTAGTAAATGGTGTGGAAAATCTTTGCTTTGCGTTGTCCCAAAAATGCACCTACAGCAAAATCTAGCATCACACATTACCTCGAATGGAAGGGTCCAATCTGGTGCTACAATGATGGGGGCAGAAATCAGCTTCTGTTTTAAGATTTCGAAAGCTTCCTGGCATTCTTTGGTGAAGTTGAAAGGCACATCCTTTTCCAGAAGATTGCAAAGAGGTTTGGCAATCTTGGAAAAGTCTTTGATAATCTCCTGTAAAAACCTGCATGTCCAAGAAAACTTCGAATCCCTTTGACAGATGTTGGTGGAGGTAGTTTCTCAATTGTCTCGATCTTTGCTTTGTCTACCTCGATTCCCTTTGTGAGATCCGATGTCCAAGAACAATGCCTTCTTGTACCATGAAATGGCATTTCTCCCAATTGAGTACCAGGTTTGTATCTTCGCACCTTTGTAATACCTGTTCCAAATTTTCAAACAATGGTCAAAAGAATCTCCAAACACAGAAAAATCATCCATAAAAACCTCCATACTCTGCTCCAGCATGTCTGAAAAGATGGCCATCATGCAACGCTGAAACGTGGCAGGGGCATTACATAATCCAAATGGCATCCTGCGGAAAGCAAAAGTACCATAGGGACATGTAAAAGTAGTTTTCTCCTGGTCTTCTGGTGCGATGGCAATCTGATTGTACCCTGAATATCCGTCAAGAAAGCAATAGAACTCATGTCCCGCCAGTCTGTCTAACATCTGGTCATGAATGGCAGCAGGAAAATGGTCATTTCTTGTGGCTTTGTTCAGCTTCCTGTAATCCATACATACTCTCCATCCAGTCACCGTTCTTGTTGGAATCAGCTCGTTCTTTTCATTGGTGACAACAGTAATTCCTCCTTTCTTTGGTACACATTGCATAGGACTTACCCAAGTGCTATCTGAGATGGGGTAAATGATGCCAGCATCCAACCATTTGATGATTTCTTTCTTCACGACTTCCTTCATGATTGGATTGAGTCTCCGTTGATGCTCCACTGTGGGTTTGTACTCATCGTTCATCAAGATTTTGTGCATGCAAAATGATGGACTAATGCCTCGAATGTCTGCTATAGTCCAGCCAATTGCTCTTTTGTGCTCTCGTAACACTCTTAGTAGCTTTTCTTCCTATTCCAATGTTAGTGAAGAAGAAATAATAACAGGTAATTCAGAAAAGTTTCCAAGAAATGCATACCTGAGATGGCTCGGAAGTAACTTTAGTTCCAACTGCGGTGGTTCTTCAATCGAAGGTTTGATTCGATCTTTCTTTGGCAGTTCCAAGCTTTCAACTGGTGGTGTTACTTTGAATCGGAATGGTTTGTCAAGGTAGTTGATACATTCCAAGATTTCAGCATCTAGCTCGCTGTCAGTCATGTTGGTGATGCAAGCTTCAAGTGTATCCGTGGGATTTGACTCAGTATTCTGAACAATTCTATCAACAACATCAATTGAAGCATTCTTCTTCTTCCTTTTCATCGCTTGGAAATTTCATGGCTTGGAAAACATTAAAGGTCACTTCTTGGTCCTGCACTTTCATGGTTAGTTCTTCTTTTTGCACGTCAATCACAGTTTTACCTGTAGCCAAAAATGGTCTCCCAAGAATGATAGGTACTTCTTTGTCTTCTTCCATGTCAAGGATGATGAAGTCTGCTGGAAGGATTAGTTTGTCAACTTTACCAGCACATTTTCCACGACTCCTCTCGGAAATGCGAGTGTTCGATCAGCAAGTTGCAAAGATACTGAGGTAGGCATTGCTTCTCCAATTTGCAATTTCCTGTAAATAGAAAAAGGCATTAAATTAACACTGGCACCTAAATCACATAAAGCCTTACCGATATAATGTTCTCCAATGGTGCATGGAACTGTGAAACTGCCAGGATCTTTCAACTTCGGGGGAAGTTTCCTCTGAATGATGGCGCTGCATTCTTCTGTCAAAGCTACTGTCTCGTAATCTCCCAATCTTCATTTTCGTGAAAGAATGTCTTTCATGAATTTTACATAACTGGGCATTTGTTCCAAGGCTTCTGCAAATGGTATGTTAATGTGCAGCTTTTTGAAAATATCCAAGAAACGAGCAAACTGTTTGTCCAGTTTATTTTTCTGAAGACGCTGAGGAAAAGGTGGAGGTAGAGTGATCTGTTCTGGTTCTTTTCCTTTGCTTCTTTTTCTTTTGCTTCTTTTTCTTCCATCTGTGGAACTGCCTCTTTTGGAACTTCCTCAGCAGCTGTTTTGACTCTAACATCTTTGTTGATCTCAGTACCACTCTTTAAGGTAATGGCTTGACATTGCTCATTCCCTCGGTTCTTGGATTTGGTTCTGTGTTGCTGGGAAGATTACCTGGCGGTCTGTAGCTCTGAGCATCGGCCAGTTGTCCGATTTGATTCTCCAGTGCTTTGATGGAAGCTGATTGGCTCTGAATCATGGCTTCATATCTTTCTAATTGAGCTAGTATATCTGCCATTACTGGTTCATTTGTCTGCTCCTGGCTTTTATTCTGTTGCTGGAATCCGGGTGGTGGATAGTTCTTTTGCCCTGAATTGTTGCTCCATGAAAAATTAAGATGATTCCTCCACCCTGGGTTGTAGGTGTTGGAATATGGATTGTTCCCCTGTCTATTGAAATTGTTGACATAATTCACCGTCTCTTCAAGTTGTTGTGGTTCTGGTACTCCTCCATATGGTGAACTTGTGGATCCAGTGGTAAGAGTCTCCATGAATTTGCATATTTGATCTAACTTGGTGTTGACTGCTGTATTGGCTCCAACTTCATAAATTCCTGCAATTCTTTGAATCGGACTTCTTTCTGTTGGCCACAAGGAATTGTTGTTGGCCATTTCTTCGATTAGTTCCCAGGCTTGATCTTCTCATTTTGCCATCAAGGCACCTCCAGCAGCAGCATCAATTGTGGTTCTCATTATTCCAGAAAGTCCATTATAGAATGTTTGGACTTGAAGCCATTTTGGAATCTCATGGTGTGGACATTTCCGGAGTAAATCTTTGTACCTTTCCCACGCTTCGTACATGGATTCTGAATCTTGCTGCACAAAGGATGTGATGTCATTTCTCAGCTTTCCGGTTCTGGCTGGTGGAAAGTATTTTGCAAGAAATTTGGTGGCTAAAGTGTTCCATGTTGTGATAGACCCTGCTGGTATGAATGTAGCCAAGCTTTAGCTCTGTCCTTCAAGGAGTATGGGAAACACGCAGTCTCATTGCTTCTTCAGCTTCTCGGTTGTAATTGAAAGTGCCACAAACTTCCAGGAAGTTGCTGATGTGGGCATTAGGATCTTCAGTTGCATTTCCTCCAGTGAACTGACTGCTGAATCATCTGAATGCAAGTTTTGATGTCTCCTGCATTTGCTGGGGATGAGGAAGTACAATACATGAAATAAGTCTGTCAACCACCGGAATGGTTCTGTCTCGAATGGGAATTGGTGGTGCAACCTCCAAAGGTTCAGGTTCCATGTTGACTAAAGCTTCTTGGGCTTCTCGCCTTTCCCTTCTCAACTGTCTGATGGTTCTTTCAATTTCTGGGTCAAGCGGTCGGATTTCAAAGCTTCTGGTTCGTCTCATGAAGTTTCTGAGAACCTGAAACACAAGAAAACAAAAACATAAGTAAAAAGAAACTAGATACAAGTAAAAGTATCTAACCCCTAAACTAATAATAAAAGATAAATAAGTCCCCGGCAACGGCGCCAAAAACTTGACCGGCGTAAACACACACGTATAACGCAAGCGTACGTATTGTTCAAGTAGTATAAAAAGTATCGATCCCGAGGACTTAAAACCTTATCTTATTAATTTTTATGAGGTTAACTGTTTACTGGTATCTAACAAATTGTTTGATTGATTTGAAATGGCGACGATTCTAAATTTAAAGACAAGTAAGTAAAATTGTTTAAAAGTAGATTTTAAGGAAATTCAATATTAAAAACTATCCAGGGTTGTGATTTATTTCAATATTATTTAAAAGATGAAGTAGTTCTCTTATAGTTGGGTAATATATCAATTTATAAACCTGGAACACTAACTTATGTAAAAGCCTCTTCCGATGGTCAATTACAAATACCTAGTATAACCCAATTGAACCATATGTCTATGTCAACCAAATTACCTAGATTCATTAAGTTCAAGTTCCAATTATGGCTACCCCCGCTCGACAGGTATATTCCTATCCTGTAAGGAAATCTATTAAAGGGTTATCTATCCTCAAGGAAGATCGTGGGCTATTGAGTCTAAGGTCTTAAACTTAAAATCCATATGTCTAGTTCATTTTAAGTTTACCTAATCAATTTTATTAATGGCCAGTTAATAAAAAGGCTTTAAGGTTAAGACTCAATAAATAAATCTTTAAATTACCCAAACTATAATCTAACCCTTATAAACCGGTTTAATTGAAATTCATCACAACCCTAGATATAACTTAGCTACGACACATAACTAGGGCTAAAAACTTAAAAGATTTAAAATAAAATTGCATAAGGTAAATGCGGTAAAATAAATGCTGAAAGTGAATTAAAATAAAATTGCTAAGGTAAAAGGAATTACTTCTACTATATACTAATTAGATTTCTCCCATAATATAATATAAGCTTTGCAAAACATTACCACCAGCCATATAGGCGGTTTTGATTTAATCAGTTTAAAAACAACCAGCCATAAAGGCGGAATCATTTTAATATAAACCAGCCATAAAGGCGGAACCAAAATAACCAGCCATAAAGGCGGAACCAAAATAACCAGCCATAAAGGCGGAATATGAATTTTATTACCCACCGACCAATCTGGCGGTATCCTGATTAAGTCAATTTAAAACTTTGAATATATTATAATTTGGGGGAGAATAATCTAAGAAGCAATAGTAAAAGAATTACCTTTTACCCTAGCAGAGGGAAGTTACCTCCTCATAATGAGTAGTAAAAACTATAAAAAAAGAAAGAAAGTAAATTAATATTATTACAGAACTTAATTAAAAATTACAAAACTTTATTAAAAGAAACTTAGAGAGAGAAGAACTCCCTAACTACATCAAAGAAGTGAGAGGAAATGGTACAACAAAAACTGAAATCTCGAGCTCTATTTATAGGCGCAGATGGGGGTCCAGCGTCGCGACGCCAAAGGGTTCTGCGTCGCGACGCCAGCTACAGTGACACGTGGTACAATGATGGCTTGATACGTGGCGAGGTGGCTAAGAGATCTGATCCTTATCCGATGACGTGGCACTGTTCATGACGTCATTGCTTACGTCATGCTGAGGATGATTGTCGGCAGCATCAGATCGTGACACGTGGAAGCAGCGCATTTTAGCGAGTCCGTTGAGATGTCGACACGTGGCAAGGCGTACGATAGCATAGATGATGATTGTCGGCACCGTAGGATGATGACACGTGGCAGACGCAAGTTAGCAAGTCTTCATGATGGTGACACGTGGCACGACGCACGTTAGCAAAGTCAAACTTCTCAAATTCTGACTCGTTGACCCGGCGCACTTTAGCAAATCCGGCGCATGCTGGGCGTCGCGGCGCGCAATGATCCAGCGTCGCGACGCGCAAGAGACGAAAATATTCCTGTTGACGCATTTTTGTCCGGTTTTTCCTCAAATTGCCTCCAGTGCTTTCCAAACTTTATTTATCTGCAAAATAACAACAAAACACATCAAAACGTTCATAAAACTCGAGAAACAATACAAAACATTAGGTTAAATGAGTGAGAAATAGTGATATAAATACCACTCATCACATGCCAACAAAGATAATAAGGCCTTGGTAGGATGTAACATTACCCCGAGCCACAATATACCACGGCCTCAGAAGTACGAAAACAAACCCGAACCATCAAACTTCTTTCCAAGACTTAACCGTGAGGGAAGATTTTCAACCTCCGGAAATCACCATGGAGACCGGAAATGGCCTCCCACTTCATATCATCCACTAAAAACAAAATCAAGATAAAAAATAAAATGAGGGTGACTTAGCACATACCTCGTACCGACCTAAAAGAAACAACGAATCCGAAGTGGGTTGGCCAGAGGCCACAGGTGTATTCTTCCTCCCCGTGATCAGCATACCCGAAGCTACAAAGTCACGGAGGCCTGTGGGCTTTACCCGCGCTATGCACCTACGGATCTGAAATAGGATGACCAGACGTCAATGGGGTATTATCCCTCCCCGTGTTCGACATACTCGAGATACAGAATGGGATGGCTAGACACCACATAGGTTTCTCCATCCCCATATTCGTCATTCCTGAGGATATAGAATGAGATGGCCTAGCGCCACGGCGGTATTCTCCCTCCCCGTGTTCGGCATACCTGAGATACAGAATGAGATGGCCAGACGCCACATAGGTATTCTCCCTCCCCGTGTTCGGCATTCCCGAGGCTATAAAGCCACTGAGGCACGTGGGCCTTACGTACATTATGCACCTACGGATCTGAAGTGGGATGACCAGACGCCACATAGGTATTCTCCCTCCCCGTGTTCGACATATCCGAGATACATAATGGGATAGCCAGACGTCACAGGTGTTAGGGTTGGTGCTCTGAGCGCCAATCCAGATCGTATTTATGTCTGATTCATGAACACGAGCAATACCTTTTTCCATAATAATACAAATTTAAATGGTAGCACCTCTTGTCTTTTATATACGTATTCGATCTAATTTCAATTAGATTGATTAGATTGAAACTAAATCTGGTTTAGTGATATGTATATATATTAGACAAAGACCCCAAGATTTACAACGTAGTGCGCAGTTACAACATAGTTTGTAATTGACATTGAGAAATATCACTATAAGTTGTATATTCTTAAATTAAGTTCCTGATCAAGATTTACTGACACTGGTCGGTTAGTAAAATTCGCTGAGACCAGTACATGTCGTATATCAGACTTGGTCCGATGGTTTATCTCAATGAACCATGAGTCTTGGGAGACTCGTATAGACGTGTAGGTGTTTATTTGATAAACACTGAACGACTCGCCGAAATTTCCTAATAGATGGTATACCGACGTCAATAGGAATCTTCTTGGGTTGAGTAGCATAGTGATTCTTTGACTTGAGATACCACTATGGATATATGAGTTATCATCTACACTTAGATGGCAGTCACGTCACCGATCTATTTACATCAGAACTCCGCCTATTCGTTGGGTGTTGACTCATGCTCATGATATCATGAGAGTATCAAGAAAGGATTGTCGGTTCTGTGTACAGAGCATAGGTAGTCCATACGTGATTAGCAATCTGTTAAATCTATGGCCATAGTATACTTCGGAAGTGAATTCCGAATATTATTTAGAGATTGCTAATATATACGTCGACGAGATTATTCCTATAGAGATTTGATCGATGAGATTATTCCTATAGAGATTTGATGTTTATATCTATATCTCTGGGATAATCTCGATACCTGTGACGGATGGATTATACGTATGCAATGACCTCGACCTGTATGATTCAGCGAGTTTATCCGTGGTCGTCATAATTTACGGGTGGGTGAACTATGGACTCGAAATTATATTTTAATCTAGAGAGTCTCACTAATGAAATATACTCGTATAGCACTAGGACAACTGTTATGAATAATACTGATTATTTACAACTCGTTTAATGGTTAAACGAAAAATACATGCAATCGGGACCTAACGGTGATTTCCGAATTAATGTGTATTTGTATTTAATACTTGATTTTATTAAATACACATTAATAAAATATCAAATTGTGATATTTGGCATATATCATTAATATATGTATTTGAGATATTTAATGTAAATATAATACATATATTTAAGATATTTGTATTTAATTATTTAATTATTTAATTGTTAAATAATTGAATTAATTAATAAAATAAATATCTTTTGTAATGATTTTGCTTTTATATGGCTTGATATTATTGGAACATTTTTTTCGTTTGCTTTATTAAAGATAATTGTTACTTTATTAAAGCAAAACTTGTTCCAATTAAAATCAAACAAGAATTAAATAATTGTTATTTTATTTTCTTTATAATATTCAGCCATAGTGGTAATTATTTTAACAAAATTATTTTGTTTCAATTTCTTCACTTAGACAAGTTTAACAAATATTTACAAAGAGAGTTGAGAGCATTTGTTGAAGAAAGAAAAGAAAACCAAAGTAAAATTTGAATTTTGTAAGTAATTTCACTTTTTCTTCTTCATGAAAATTATTTCAATTTATCTTAGCTTCAATTTGTGTTGCTAAGTTGATGTCTCTACTCTTTGGGTTTGTAATTATATGTGTTTAAAGCTTGTTGGATGTGATTAGCATGTATGTTTAATTTATAAGCTTATTAGTGTAATCAAGCTTATAAGATTAATTTATAATCTAAGTTGTCATTCTAGAGTTGATTAGTCATTCATAATTAACCTATAATTGTTCTTGATTAATTTCATGATGTTGAGACTTGATTGGTGTGGTAATTGATTGATTAAAGTGTTGAATTTATTCAATTTAATGTAAATTGTGTAATTGGAGTAATTTATGAAATTATGGTTCTAAATCTATTCCAATTTTAGGGCTTTTCATTTATATGATATAATTTGATGTATGTTAAATTTGGGATTGATTGGATTTGATCTTGATCTGTTTTGAACAAATTGGGCCAAATTACAATTAATAAAAATATCTGGGCTGTTTCGACAATTCTGGAAAAGTTTGGGATTTGAGTTGAAAATTATAATTTCATGTATTTGACATGTATAAATTATTTTGGGATTGATTTGGAATCAATTAAATATGTTTTTGACAATTTAACTACCAAAATGATTAATTTATAAAGTGTATGGGTGGGTCTCACAACAATTAATGATAAATCTGATTTTTCAGATAAAAATTCACTTTTTATTTATTGAGTAGTTAGAATAAATTGGTTTATTTTAATTTCCCAAGAAAACTATTTATCGGAAATTATTTTGGAGTGAAAATACGCGAAAACGGTGAAAAATGGCATTACCGGGTAACGGCTGCCCAAACAGTGAACTGGGCACTGTTCAGGCAACCCACGAACTGTCCAAATATTTTTGGGGCTGACCTGGGCAGTCCCCATGTGCATTGGTCGGTCGGTTCGGCGGGAAACATGTTTTATGCTATTTTGCGGAAAAACATTTTCGCAAAAGTTTTGTGGTACTTCTATATTATTTATGTCATTATATGATATCGAATAAATATGTTTAGGTGAAATATGAATGAATTATTAATATTGGATATTAAATAAGTATTCGTAAGTTTAAAAATTTTAAACTACGATTTCGCCCGAACGGCGCTTCTTCCGCTGCGTCTCCCTGTTTTGACCACAAAAAAAATGGTATCAGAGCGAGTCTGATCCTGGACACCCGATATGATTAGCCCTTTAAAATTCAATTTTTAATTAAATCATTACTTAATACATGCATGTGTTTATTTAATTTGATTAAATAAAGTAAAAACATCTTTTGTTGGAAAATCCCTTTTTAAATAAGGTTTTAAGAAAGTGACTAGTATTATGAATACTTATTTCTTCATCTGCCTTGTCAATACGGATGTAAATATTTTCATGATGATATGGCTGTAACGTGCCAAAGCTGTGCAGTTATAGTTGAAATTAGTTCATTTGCACTAGTAGAACTTATATGATAAGAGACAAATTCAAGTGAAGATGGAAATCTTGAACGTGCCAAAGCTATCAGGACTACATCGGTAGCTTGAGTTTGTCATTGACAAGTTTAACCTTGATACGCCTCCTTGTGAACATGCCAAAGCTGTCATAACGAAAAACGATTAGGACTGAACCCAGGAGTCACAGTGAGTGTGATTGACAATGAATTGTCTACCTAATGAATATACGTAGGCGAGAACGTGCCAAAGCTGTGAGTCGAAATATGTTCATGGGGTCCACTTCCCATTATGGAATTCAATTTAATTATTGAATTCTCGTTTCCGTTGGGGATTACGGTATTACGTAAAGTAGTGGGAGGCACTACTAGGTTAAAAATCCTTAACTTATGCGGTGTCTAGTATTATGTAAGTTGTCGCTTATGTTGTTCCTTATTCTATTAGTTTGATAGAATTAAACTTTTATCCACTACATGCATATTATATATGTTTTTTTGACTTCAATTATGGTTGCAGATTTCTAGAATAGGTTCTAGATTAGAATAGATAATGATATAATCCTTCTAGACAGAATAGTTTCTTATGCAGTAAAGATTGACATGAATTGGTTCATGTCTCAAGATTCTTCAATGGCATTAAGAAAACCTCATTAGGTATTTGTTTATCTAATAATGACGTTTCTTGGCTTTAGTGACATTCAGAGGTCACGTGTCAGATACTATTTGTTTTTGATTATTTGCAAATGTTGTAAATAATTTGAAAGTATATAATAAAGCTAAAGAAAGAATATGCGTATAGTTGTGTATAGAAAATATTGATTTTCACAATACAACAACTGTAGATATTGGATATCAGATGTCCCGTCTAGTTATTTAAAATATTGTTGAATGATTGTTTCGATATTTGATATCAGAACTTGCAACTATTTGATAGTTACTTGTTCTTTGTAAACAATTGTTACATATTTTAAAATGACTAGTAGTGTCATTAACGAATAGATAAACATTAAGAAAAATATTTGGTTAAGTAAATAACTTAGAACATTATTTTATGAGATTTTATCACTTAAGTATTGGATGCTTATTCCATATGGTGAATGATGGTCTGATATGAGATCACACCACATATCCAACGAATATTGTATTCGAGAAAGTGATTAAATCTCATTTAACCAATGACTGTCATTGGACAAGAAAATTTATTAAACTGATACATTGGATGTATGTAATTTAATGAATTGTAAATTACTTAAGATAGTTTTCTTTACTTCGTAACTCAGTCGATGAACTGTCGTGACTTAGTTACGTGTTTCTGATGAAACACGGATAGAATATTTGACTAGTTCAAAGATATTCGATCTGAAGTTTTGAAAATTGTATCTTTAAAATTCATCGTGAGTCTTTAAATTTTTCAAAGATGTTTGATACAATCAAAGATATGAATTTATGGCAATTTTTTCTAAGGTTATTCGAAGAATATAATTCTTACATCAATATTATTCTTCCACGATTCCATATTGATGGAATTGGTTAGTGGAAGAAATCGAATCTTATGCGATTTGATTCGTTTGATATTGAATGTTACCGAATTAGTTTTAATACTCATGGGGATATGCTCCAGTAACACTAATTCATCATTTTAATTAATGTTCCATTAGTTTCTACAGTTACGTATATGATGTGTATAAGTAGAAAATTCGAATCTTGAAATGTTTGAGATTTGAATCTATCTTTTGTATAATGGTTATATAATTGATATTACTTGCACCTCGGAGGTACGAGTAAAAGTTTATCATTTATTTTATTTAATAGAATATTGTATTCTATTTGATAGAATATATTTTCTACGATCTCGAGTAATAAAATTATTTATTACTTAGTGTGTAACATTGGATATTGACTATTGTAGAAAAGACTTGATTTATTGAAGTCAAATACGGTGATAAACTATAAATGAAACTACATAATTAATAAGAAGAAAATACCCTTTTATTACTTTCAAATAAGTGCAATAGGATGTCAGAATCATTTGCAAAGTATTTGATACTTAATGGTTCTGTTGTTTTCTTATCAAAGAAAGTTATCCTATAACTTATAGTGGGAATGATATTTGATATCGATTCCGGAAATTAGCATTAAACCATTGATCTAAGACTGTTCATAGCTTACTACGATCAAGTTTGGAACTTGATTGAGCTTTTATTATGAATCGTTCATAAAATGTGCAAATGGTTTACGCAGCAAAAGCACAGTGAGCTTATTAAAGGTTTGACCTTTATAGTAAGACAGTGAGAAAAGTTATACTCAACAATCTATTGTAGATTCTGAGGAAACTTGTCTCTAGTCGCACTGATTGAATAATTTAAGATCTGTTGGTTAATGATGATATTAAATTGTACATTTTAGCTAAAGAATACAAAGTGGCGTTTCTGAATGGTTTCTTCAGATAAGAGATCCATTGTGATTTCTTAGTTTGAAGAGTTTGTTTTGGAATGGCCCTGGAGTTTGTATTATGCTAAGATTATAATTTAATATATTAGCTTATAGAGCCTATTGTAGACTCGGATGAGCTTTCTGGAAATTTGTGTTCTTTAATTTTGATATCTGTCAGATTGTCTGATTTTATCAAAGCATAGAGAATACATATGAGATAGAAGGGTTAGTGGGAGCGTACAAATTTCTTTCTAGTATTTTACATCATAATGACATTATCATTATTAAGGTAATAATGAGATATTTATGAGGTAAAATGTTTAGTTGAGTCTTATTTTCTCCGTAAAAGCAGTGGGAGTCGTGTCTGTATTATATTCGATATAATTTTTTTTTATGATATAAAACTAAGAGACTGGAGAGATTCTCCCATTAGTCGTGCATCAGATATGATCTAATAAAGGACACTGCAATACTATCTGTATGACAGTTAGTATAACTGTTTGACAGTTAATGTGTCTATAATATATAATATTCATCTTTCGTAAAGGATGATTCGTTTGTCGAAAGAGAAATTGATTAGAATGTCTAGTCAATTTTATGCATCATAGGATGATGGCATAATGAATACTATATTAAGTACGATTAGAGATATCAATTTAATCGTAATTGTTACGAGTTATTTTGATATCCTCTAGACCATAAGATGTGTCTTGAAATATGTTCTTTATTATCTTTGAGATATTAAGAACGAGTTTCTTATTAATGGAGAATAAATCTGCAACCATTAGTGTCAGATTAGTTATGAGTCTAATTATGACGTTAGACAGTCTACGTCATAAAGAGTCAAAAAAGATGCAGTGAGAGTGTCACATATGATTCTACTGTATGAGTGGAATTAGTTGTAACTTATAAAGTATTGACTTATGAAGTTGCATAGTGACCTCGTATATTAGAATTTTGTTATTAGTATTGTGTTTGCGGTTGTCTACATAGTATTTTGGATTTGATCTGTAAATACTTAGACAACTTAGTAGCTGAAGCATAATATTGATATGGCATTTGAGTCATATTGATGTAAAACTTAGTTTCTACGAAAATATGAATGATACTTGCTATGGAAAATGATTGTGTTTGTTGGACAAACTCAATATGTCAGAGCGGGCTTACTTGTTGTTACCTACCTCTTGAGCGCTAGGTGAGTTCTTGAGGGCCATAAGTATGTGATACACATTGGGATGTGTATATGATACCATGGAATGGCACAAGAGCAAGTGAGAGAAATTGTTAGGGTTGGTGCTCTGAGCGTTAATCTGGATCGTATTTATGTCTGATTCATGAATACGAGCAATACCTTTTTCCATAATATTACTAATTCAAATGGTAGCACCTCTTGTCTTTTATATACGTATTCGATCTAATTTCGATTAGATTGAAACTAAATCTGGTTTAGTGATATGTATATATATTAGACAAAGACCCCAGGATTTACAACGTAGTGCGCAGTTACAACATAGTTTGTAATTGACATTGGGAAGTGTCACTATAAGTTGTATATCCTTAAATTAAGTTCCTGGTCATGATTTAATGACACGGGTCGGTTAGTAAAATCCGCTAAGACCATTACATGTCGTATATCGGACTTGGTCCGATGGTTTATCCCAATGAACCATGGATATTGGGAGACTCGTATAGACTTGTAGTTGTTTATTTGATTAACACTGAACGACTCACCAAAGATTTCCTAATAGATGGTACACCAATGTCAATAGGAATCTTCTCGGGTTGAGTAGCATAGTAATTCTTTGACTTGAGATACCATTGTGGATATATGAGTTATCCTCTACACTTAGATGGAAGTCACGTTACCGATCTATTTAGATAAGACATCCGCCTGTTCGTTGGGTGTGGACTCATGCTCATGATATCCTGTGAGTATCAAGAAAGGATCTGTCGGTTATGTGTACTGAGCATAGGTAGTCCATACGTGATTAGCAATCTGTTAAATCTATGGCTATAGTATACTTTGGAAGTGAGTTCCGAATGTTATTTAGAGATTGCTAATAGATACATCGACGATATTATTCCTATAGAGATTTGACGTTTATATCTATATCTCTGGGATAATCCAGATACCTGTGACGGAGGGATTATACGTATGCAATGACCTCGACCTGTATGATTCAGCGAGTTTATTCGTGGTCATCATAATTTATGGGTGGGTGAATTATGGACACGAAATTGGATTTCATGACGGATATGCCTGAATCTATAGAGTCTCACTAATGAAATATACTCGTAGAGCACTAGGGCAACTGTTATGAAAAATACTAATTATTTATAACTCGTTTAACGGTTAAACGAAAAATACATGCAATCGGGACCTAACGATTATTTCCGAATTAATGTGTATTTGTATTCAATACTTGATTTTATTAAATACACGTTAATAAAAAATCAAATTGTGATATTTAGCATATATCATTAATATATGTATTTAAGATATTTAATGTAACTATAATACATATATTTAAGATATTTGTATTTAATTATTTAATTGTTAAATAATTAAATTAATTAATAAAATAAATATCTTTTGTAATGATTTTGCTTTTATATGGCTTGATATTATTGGAACATTTTTTTTGGTTTGCTTTATTAAAGATAATTTGATGTGATCCAGAATAAGCTCTGTTTGTTGGGCCAAGTTAACTTGAAGTTGTGGCCGATTGCATGGCTTGGTCAGATTGGTGTATTTGGGCCATTTTGGTGGATTTGGAAGATTCTTTGTGTTCTGGAATTTGGTCCATGCATGAGACTTTATATGAAGACTTTATTATGTCTAAGGAAAGAATAGAATGGGTCTTGGACATGCATGGGCTGCCTTGATTGATTTCGGGCTTAATTTCTGAATGGTGCATTAGTAGTGGTGAGATTTGCACAGTCTTCATATTTGGGACGTAACGTTCTCGTCCGATGTCCGATTTTGGTGATTCAAGGTGTATTGGAAAGAGAACACGTAGATCTACAACTTTGTAGATTACAACAAAGTCCAGTTCAGAATCATTCTTGGTCAAAATGAGGACGCAATATATCCTTACAGTTTTTATATTTTATATTTTTTTTAAGGTTATAAGTTGTTTAAGTGTTGGGCTGAACTTTAATTATATTACAAAGCCCGTGCACGAAATTTTGAAATATTTTATCTATTATTGGGTTTATTTTCCTAGGGTTTTATTATATTTGGGTAGAATTAGGGTTAGCCACCTATTTAAAGAGGCATTATTCGTTGTAATTGACAATTAACTAAGAATATATATTTTTACAAAACAAAGTGACTTGTGTCATCGTGAGGGAGTGGATTCTTCCTTAGTTCTACGGAACAAAAGCTTATCAACGTGTGGTAAGCGTTGTGGCGCTGTATCGCTGTACAAGATTCTCCAAAGAAATAAAGAAAGGTTCTTAAGGACAAGGTTTCTTAAGGGCTGGACTTTTTCTTTGAAGGATTTTATTCTTACAAAATCACGATTCGCGGTTCTTGGGGCTTAGAACACGTGGAGTGATTTATTTGGCTTTGCTCTAAGTAGGTTTTTATCATAATTGTTATTTTATTAAAGCAAAACTTGTTCCAATTAAAATCAAACTAAAATTAAATAATTGTTATTTTATTTTCTTTGTAATATTCGGCCATAGTGGTAATTGTTTTAACAAAATTGTTTTGTTTCAACTTCTTCACTTGACAAGTTTAACAAATATTTACAAAGAGAGTTGAGAGCATTTGTTGAAGAAAGAAAAGAAAACCAAAGTAAAATTTGAATTTTGTAAGTAATTTCACTTTTTCTTCTTCATGAAAATTGTTTCAATTTATCTTAACTTCAATTTTTGTTGCTAAGTTGATGTCTCTACTCTTTGGGTTTGTAATTATATGTGTTTAAAGCTTGTTGGATGTGATTAGCATGTATGTTTAATTTATAAACTTATTAGTGTAATCAAGCTTATAAGATTAATTTGTAATCTAAGTTGTCATTCTAGAGTTGATTAGCCATTCATAATTAACCTATAATTGTTCTTGATTAATTTCATGATGGTGAGACTTGATTGGTGTGGTAATTGATTGATTAAAGTGTTGAATTTATTCAATTTAATGGAAATTGTGTAATTGGAGTAATTTATGAAATTAGGGTTCTAAACCTATTCCAATTTTGGGGATTTTCATATATATGATATAATTTGATGTATATTTGATGTATGTTAAATTTGGAATTGATTGGATTTGATCTTGATGTGTTTTGAACAAATTGGACCATATTACAATTAATAAAAATTATCTGGGCTGTTTCGTCAATTCTGGAAAAGTTTGGGATTTGAGTTGCAAATTATAATTTCATGAATTCGATATGTATAAATTATTTTGGGATTGATTTGGAATCAATTAAATATATTTTTGAAAATTTAAGGACCAAAATGATTAATTTACAAAGTGTATGAGTCTCACAGCAATTAATGATAAATTTGATTTTTCAGATAAAATTTCACTTTTTATTTATTGAGTAGTTAGAATAAATTGGATTATTTTAATTGCCCAAGAAAAATATTTATCAGAAATTATTTCGGAGTGAAAATACGGGAAAAAGGCGAAAAACGGCGTTACCGGGTAACGGCTGCCCAGACAGTGAACTAGGCACTGTTCAGGAAGCCCAAAAACTGTCCAAATATTTTTGGGGCTGACCTGGGCAGTCCCCATGTGCATTGGTCGTTCGGTTCGGCTGTAAATGCATTTTATGTTATTTTACGGAAAAATATTTTCGCAAAAGTTTCGCGGTATTTCTATATTATTTATGTCGTTATTGTTGGGAAGCGGCCGCGAGTGCGCAGCGGAAAATTAAATAAATCAAATTATGATGTCGCTACTCCTTTACCCAAGACCCATTTGTTTTGATTATTCTACAAGCCTAGGCATGTTACTATATATTCTAAGCATAAAAACTCATAAAACATGCAAAGAACATAAACCTAAACATGCTAACTATCATAAGAACTCTAATTAAAATAAAGAAAGAAAATGACTTACTTGAACCGAAGACTCCTCCAGTCCTCCCTCCAATCTATAAGCTTTTCTCGAACTCAACAAGCTCTTCCACATTCCAAAGAGCCACCCAAGTGTTGGACAATTATGACTCATAGCGTCACTATTTGTAAAAGACATTATGGTTTTTATACAAATTAACTATGTGACAAAGGAAATTATTATTTTATCATTTTATAATTAAATTGCTTAAATATGTATAAATGATAAAAGTCCTTATGATTAGTTACAGATTATAAGATATGAGACAATATCAATCCATTAAGGTTTAATCATTAAATATCCCTAGTCGTAGTATTATCGAGACTGGACATCGATAATGCGAAATAGACTAGTATTGCACTTGTGCGCGTTGTGGGAGCATAACGACATAGTTCTCATATATTTAAGTATTGGATACTTATGCAAGTGTGATAGGAGGTTGTGTTTACCGATGGTACGGGAACAGCTTCGCTCTGGATAGACCCATCAAAATCCAATTGGTAGTATGTCTATGTGTCTATGGGAATCCGAATCATTGTAGGTATATTTGGTCTTAACCTGAGACTTGCATCGCTAGTACTTGCGATAATCAATACGCTTTGGTTCTCTATTATGTTGCAACTATCAGGATAATATGACAAGGTCATGATTATCCGATTATATAGACTAGTTGCTTGTGATCCGATATATGCTTCGTACGGGGCAAACACTATTCCAACCCCAGGCCTTGCATGTGACATCAGATACTGGATTGCAATACGCAATACTACGTATACTATGCCTGACAAAGATTATATATTCCTTAAAGAATGTTTCTGGAGAATTGGGTAGGCACGACGCTTTGCTAGAAGCCAACCATGTCTTGAAAATCGGTAGGAACGTGGTACCGAGTACGCACGTGTTCGGATAGTCCGACGACCGAATTTACTGCCAACATATCCAGGGATCTCATGAGTCGCTTCTCGAAGATTCACCGATGACGTATGACTCGAACATAATTAATTGGGATTAATTATGAGAGAGAGAGAAAATTATTCTAGGATTAATTACGGCGAGAATTTATCTGGGATAAAATTCAATTAATAGAGAGAGAACGATTAATTCGGAATTAATCGATAAAATAATATATTTGATATATTATATGAAATTAGATTTCATAACGGAATTAAAATTGGATTTTAATTCAGGCGAACGAATTAATTTAGAATTAATTCGCGAGCGACTTTATTAGTAATTTTGCTAGGTGACCGGTGCGTAATCACACGCGTATAACGCAAGCGTACGTATCGTTCAAGTAGTATAAAAAGTATCGATCCCACGAGGACTTAAAACCTTTGCTATTATTTTTTTATGAGGTCAAATGTTTACAAGTATCTAATAGATTGATTGTTTGATTGGGTGGTGACTTTAAAACTTAAAACAAGTAAATAAAATTTCTTGAAAGTAGATTGAAGAAAATTCAAATTTATAAAACTATCCAGGGTTGTGAATCCTTCCAATATCTATTTAAGATGAAGTGGTTATCTTACAGTGGGGTAATATATTTATTTTATTAACCTGAAACACTAAATTATGTAAAAGCCTCTTCCGATGGTCGATTACAAATACCCAGTATAACCCAATTGAACCATATGTCTATGTCAACCAAATCACCATGATTCATTAAGTTTAAGTTCCAATTATGGCTACCCCCGTCCGACAGGTATATTCCTATCCTGTAAGGAAATCTATTAAAGGGTTATCTATCCTCAAGGAAGATCGTGGGCTATTGAGTCTAAGGTCTTTAACCTAAAATCTCTTTTCCAAGTTCATTTTAAGTTTACCTAATCAATTTTATTAATGGCCAGTTAATAAAAGCATTAAGATTAAGACTCAATAAATAAACCTTTATATTACCCAACCTATAATCTAACCCCTTATAAACCGGTGATATTGGATTTCATCACAACCCCAGATAACTGGCTTAGTTACGACACATACTTACGGGTAGTAAAAATTTAAATAAAATAAAAGACATAAAGTAAAATACTGAAAATTAAATACTGAAAAGTAAATTGCTGAAAAGTAAAAAAAGTAAAAAGTAAAAAGTAAAAAGTAAAAAGTAAAAGTAAAAAGTAAAAAAAATAAAAGTAAATTACTGAAAGTAAATTGCTGAAGAGTAAATTGCTGAAAAGTAAATTACTGAAATTAAATAAAGTAAAAGTACAATAAAAGAAAATGCTAGGGGTTAGAGGATCAACTTTTATTACTACTATTTTAGATATCTCCCTTAATATAATATATTAACTTTATGTGATAATTACCAACCAGCCATAAAGGCGGTATCCTGATTAAGTCAAATTAATAATTAATTACCAACCGACCAACCAGGCGGTATCCATACTTAGTCAGGTTAAAACTAATTTATAATTAATTATCAACCGACTAATATAGCGGTATCCTCATTAAGTCAAGTTTTAAATAGTTTATATGTTATAATTAAGGGAGATTAATCTAAATAGCAATAATAAAAGCTTTACCTTTCACCCCAGCAAAGGGGAATTACCTCCTCATTGCTTGAAAAATAAAAACTGCAAAAGTAAAGAAATGAAATGATTGTGCGTAAAAGTAAATTGCGGAAAGTAAAAACTGAAAAATAAAGAAAAGAAAGTGCGAAAACGGAAATTAATTACTGAAAGCTGTAAATAAACAAACAAGATATAATCTTCTTATTTATTCTTTAGGAATTTCAAAAAAGAAAGTATGAATTTTACAAATGAAATGGCTTGGTATTTATAGGCAAAATTTTGCCTCCATCAAATCATCCATCAAATTCTCCACCAAATCCATTATTAATTTCTCCACTAATTACTCCACCAAATCCATTATTAATTGCTCCACTAATTGCTTATCATATTTGGTGATGATTTGATAATTTTATTATTTATTTATTAATTTATTTTTTTGCTTTGAAATGATTGAAAATGACTTTAATAATTACACACAACACACTTCTGGATGGTTCATCAATTTCGGCCATGAAATCTTCAGAATTCGAAAATATTTTTTCTTTAAAAGTTGTAGATCTTTGAGTCTTCTTTAATCTGGCACTTGAATCAGCTCAATCCGATATCAGAGTAAAATGTTATGCCCAAATTATGACAAATGTGCAAAATTGGAATTTCCAAAACTGCACTTTGTCAAAAACGCCCTTTCAAGTTTCCAATCTCCAAAATTAAAATATCAAGTCCAATAATTGCCCTTATTTGACCCATATTTCGTCCTAAATGATTTCATTGAGACCCGATATTATTTTATCTACAAAATAAACTAAAACACATCAAAACGTTCATCAAACCCGAGAAACTAAACAAAATATTAAGTTAAAGGGGCGGTAAATATTGATATATTTTCCGCTCATCACACCCCCAAACCTAACATTTTGCTAGTCCTCGAGCAAAACAAAAAAAAAGTAAACTAAGCCACTTTCGTAGGGATCACGGTTGCATTTAGCGTATGCAACAAGCCTTTAAACCCCTAGGTGTCCCTAGTGGACGAGTTGTAGTCTCGTGAGGGTTTACAGCAATGATACCCACAAACATTTTACAAAAGTAAAAAGGTAGTAAAACGAATGCACATAGAAGCAAAAAGACAAGAGAAAAGAGAATAAAGAAAGTTAGTGACTAATCAGGTGAAACTTCTACTCCAAGTAATTAGTTGTTTTGTTTCTTTCTAAATTACCGAATAAGTAAATTCTCCGATTATATTTACCATTCTCCATACACAGCCAACAAAGTATTAATCAATCTCATTTTTGCCCACAATAGTCACAAGTGTAGTTGATAAGAGAGTAATATTTTTGTCCTAAAGTTCTATCAGATTTCACACCTTTTTTATGGCAATGGAATAATTTTTCTGATTTTTATTTTATTTTTTTTATTTTTTAGATTTTTTTATTTATATACAATATCTTCCATCTATGTAGCGAGCTTTAGATCGGTGGCTCCCAAACCAGTTGGCTTTAGGGCACCAGGTGTTAAGACACCCCTACGGACTTAATTACTCAAACTTTAGATATATATATTTTGGAACATCCTCGATCCATGTAGAGAGCTTTGGGCCAGTGACTCCCAAACCAGTTGGCTTTAGGGCACTGGGTGTTAAGACACCCTTACAGACTTAATAACTCGGATCTCGGATGTTTCCTCACTTTCTGAGATGCTTCCTCCATTTAAACTAGAGCACTAAATATTACAAACTTTTCAATTATAGCTCATGTCTATATGTTTCCATGTATGTTGATAATACCTGTCAACTGAGCATATGAAGATCCATTTTAGTCCGTTTTATGGAGAATTTACAAATTAAATAATTTAAAATGAAATAAACAAAAATTAACTTGTTTCGAAATAGGTTTGAGATACGTCTCAGGAGTGGAAACTCCTTACTCAGCTATCTCTTACCAATTTCACCTTTTTTTAGTAAAAAAAAAACACAAAAACGCAATGTATTTTTGTAATTTTTGAAAAAATTTCAATTTTTTTGTATTTTTCGAAAAATTTTGAACTAAAAATAAAAACAACACACAACTAAAAAGAAGATACTAATCAACTAATTCCCTCCCCCAAACCTAAATGACACATTGTCCCCAATGTCTTAAACAATAGAAGAAGAGTTTAGAAGATAGTACCTGGTTAGCTGAAATTCTACACGAAAAGTTAAAGGTTAAGATCCAGATTAACACGACGCCTCTTACCACGATCGTCCTCGGACCAATTTATCTTTGAAAGGATAGGGTCAACTTGTGGTTCATAGGCTAAGATTTGGTCAATTAGATCCGGAGCAGTTCTGGCAGTAAAGAGGAGTTCTTTCATAGGTTTTGACACGAACCTATTTCTTCGAGCATCATCAAGAAACACACAAAGAAAATCATAAAATCCTTCAACGTTGTATAATCCAAGCGGTTTCTGGTGTATGTTCAGGTTCGCCCAAGATAACACTGTAAAAATTTCCTCCAATGTACCCAAGCCACCTGGCAAAGCAATAAAAGCATCAGTACGGTTAATCATTTCTACCAGTCGTTCAGACATACCTGGGAAGATTAGTTCCTCTCCGTTTGATGGTCCAATAAGATTTGCCTCTGCCAAGGGTTTTGGGATGATTCCCAAGACGTGACTGCCTCCTTCCTGTACAGCCTTTAAAACGATCCCCATTAGTCCAAGATTGCCTCCGCCATATACTAAGTGCATATTCCTTGCAGCTAAGACTCGACCCAATTCATGTGCTGCTTCTACGTACTGTGTCTTAACACCAACACTAGTACCACAAAACACACAGATGTTTTCAACTCGTCTTCTTGAAGTGGCTTCCATGTTTTACTCTGGATGTCTTCAAAAGTGCAATGATGAGTTGAATTTATAACACCTGAAAAGGGTGAGTAAAATAATAGCACTAGTACCTGCCAAATGACAATTATTAGTTAAACAGTAAAATAAATCGTGATAGTAAAAAAGGTCTGGATCCTATCGGAGAAAAGAAAACAACAAAACAAATCACAATTATTAGGAAAAGACAAAGAGATATAATATGTACAAGAATTTAAAGCTTGATTGACGTCTATGCGTCAGGGACAAGCTTCCCATCAAATTTTTTATAAATTGGCAAACATGGTATTTTTTAGTCAGATTCCCAAGACTTGACTGTTGTCTTTCTTTTTGAAATTGTGTATGTAATTTACGAAAGGCTATGTGAACATATCCACTAGGATGCGTCTCAAGAGTCGAAGATATATCATCTAAAGACTCCTTACTCAAGCCATCCCTAATGAATTTAATTTTGTCTTCGCGATTATCAGACACCATTCCTAAAGAACGACAACGAGTATTACAAAACATGCGAGCACATTTATAACAAACACACATTCTTTTGGCTATTCTCTTTTTAGCATAAGTGCTCCTTCCTAAACCAGGTAGATGTGAAATAAAAGATTCAGAAGACTCACCTGCCAATCGGACCCGTGCTTCAATAATCCAACGAATGTCAGTAGGAATACCTTTGATCATCAGTAACCTCATCCGTTCCAAACGAGCTTTGTAAACCTTCATCAGAGATTTTTGAGGGAGAGAAGGGAATTGCTTGTGAAGATTTGCGAGAGCTTCTTCCATCTTGAAATGTCTTAATCTGCAAAAACTAAACACACAAAATTAAATCACACCAAATCACAATATATACAAAATTTAATGGGTTGCCTCCATGCGAGCGCTAAGTTTAAAGTCGTCAGCTAGATGTGACTTCTCGAACGTTAGGCTGGATCTGAAAGTGTGACACTTTCTTTTTGTCGCTCAAATGATTCTCCCCAGTAGTGCTTAACACGTTTGTTTTTAACCTTGAAAGTTTTGTTGGAGTCAGGATCATGTATCTCAACGGCTCTGTCTGGTAAAACCTTGGTGATCACAAATGGACCTGACCACCGTGATTTTGGCTTCCATGGGAAGAATTTCACCCTTGATTTGTTTATCAATACCTTCTGCCCTAGTTCCAGTTGTATGCGCACTAACTTCTCATCATGTCTTTTTCTTGCCTTTTCCTTGTACAATTTGGCATCCTCAAAAGGCTGTATGTGAAATTCCTCTAATTCGTTGAGCTGGTGGAATTTTTTCTCTTTTGTTGCTTGTAGTGCAAGAATAGGCTTCTTCAGTACGCAGTGCGCTTTATCTTCAGGCTCCACAGGTAATTGACATGCTTTAAGTTTGTCATTAGAACTTTGTCTTTCATCAGAGTTCTGAATGGTACTATGTATCACATCAAGTCTGAAACATTCCTCATTCTTTTCATCATTTGGGAAATTCATGGCCTTGAAAAACATTGAATGTTACTTCTTGGTCCTGTACCCTCATGGTTAGTTCTCTTTTTTATACATCAATAATGGTTCGACCTGTAGCCAAGAATGGTCTCCCGAGGATGATTGGCACGTCTGCGTCTTCCTCCATATCAAGGACAATGAAATCTGCTGGGAAAATGAATTTGTCAACCTTGACTAGCACATCTTCAACTACACCTCTCAGAAATACGAGCGTTCTATCAGCAAGTTATAGTGAGACTGAAGTGGGCATTGTTTCTCTAATCTGCAGTTTCCTGAAAATAGAAAAAGGCATCAAGTTAACACTAGCACCTAAATCACATAGAGCCTTACCGAAGTCATGTTCTCCTATGGTGCAAGGAACAATGAAACTGTCAGGATCTTTCAACTTTGGAGGAAGTTTTCTCTGAATGATGGCGCTGCATTCTTTTGATAATGCTATTGTCTCATAATCTCCCAATCTCCGCTTTCGTGAAAGAATGTCTTTCATGAATTTGGCATAGCTGGGCATTTGTTCCAACGCTTCTGCAAATGGAATGTTGATATGCTGCTTTTTGAACACCTCCAAGAATCGAGCAAACTGCTTGTCCAGTTTATTCTTCTAAAGACGCTGAGGAAAAGGTAGAGGTGGAGTGATCTGTTCTTTTTCTTTTGCTACTTTTTCCTCCATCTGTTGTTTTTTTTCTTTTGGAACTTCCTCAGCAGTTGTTTTGGCTCCAACATCTTTATTGATTTCAGTACCGCTTTTTAATATGATGGCATGACATTGCTCCTTCCCCATGTTCCTTGGATTTGGTTCTGTGTTGCTAGGAAGGGTACCTGACGGTCTGTAACTCTGAGCATTGGCCAGTTGTCCCATTTGATTCTCCAGTGCTTTAATAGAAGCTGATTGACTTTGAATTAATGCTGCTTGGGATTGAAACATATCATCATATCTTGCTGCTTGAGAATCGTGTTTTTCTTCTATCTTTTTCAAGTGGGTCAACACTTCTGTTATTCCTGATTCATTTTCCTGCTCCTGGCCTTTGTTCTGTTGTTGGAATCCGGGTGGTGGGTTTTTCATTTGCCCTGAATTGTTGCTCCATGCGAGATTGGGATGATTTCCTCCACCCTGGGTTGTAGGTGTTGGAATATGGATTGTTCCTTGTCTGTTGAAATTGTTGACATAATTCACCGTTTCTTTATGTTGGTTGAAAGATTCTGACTCAGATGCTCCTCCAAATGGTGAACTTGTGGATCCACCATTAACTTTCATGTTAAGAGTTTCCAGATTTTTGCAAATCACATCCAGCTTGGAATTCAGTGCTGTGTTGGCTCCAACTTCATAAATTCCTGCAATTCTTTGGATCATGCTCCTTTCTGTTGGCCACAGGGAGTTGTTGTTGGCCATTTCTTCAATTAAGTCCCAGGCCTGATCTTCTCTTTTTACCATCAAAGCTCCTCCAGCAGCAGCATCAATTGTGGTTCTCATTATTCCAGAAAGTCCATTGTAGAAGGTTTTGACTTGTAGCCACTTTGCGATCTCATGATGAGGACATTTCCGGAGTAAATCTTTGAATCTTTCCCAAGCTTCGCAAAGGGATTCTGAATCTTGCTGCACGAAGGATGTGATGTCATTCCTCAACTTTGCAGTTCTGGCTGGTGGAAAGTACTTTGCAAGGAATTTGGTGGCTAGAGTGTTACAAGTTGTGATGGAACCTGCTGGTAAAGAATGTAGCCAAGCTTTAGCTCTGTCTTTCAGGGAATATGGAAAAACCCGCAGTCTCATTGCTTCTTCAGCTGCTCGGTTGTAATTAAAAGTACCGCAAACTTCCAGGAAGTTGTTGATGTGGGAATTAGGATCTTCAGTTGCATTTCCCCCAAACTGTACTGACTGCTGAATTATCTGGATGCATGTTTTGATGTCACCCGCATTTGCTGGTAATGGAGGAAGTACAATACAGGAAGTCGTCGACCACAGGAATGGTTCTGTCTCGAATGGGAATCGGTGGTGCAACGTTCAAAGGTTCAGGTTCCATGTTGACTAAAGCTTCTTGGCCTTCTCGTCTTTCCCTTCTCAACTGTCTGATGGTTCTTTCAATTTATGGGTCAAGCGGTCGGAGTTCAAAGCTTCTGGTTCGTCTCATGTAGTTTCTGAGAACCTGAAAAATAAGAAAACAAAAACAATAAGTAAAAAGAAATTAGATACAAGTAACGTATCTAACCCCTAAACTAATAGTGAAAGATAAATAAGTCCCCGGCAACGGCGCCAAAAATTTGACCGGTGCGTAATCACACGCGTATAATGCAAGCGCACGTATTGTTCAAGTAGTATAAAAAGTATCGATCCCACGAGGACTTAAAACCTTTGCTATTAATTTTTTACGAGGTCAAATGTTTACAAGTATCTAATAGATTGATTGTTTGATTGGGTGGTGACTTTAAATTAAAACAAGTAAATAAAATTTCTTGAAAGTAGATTGAAGAAAATTCAAATTTATAAAACTATCCAGGATTGTGAATCCTTCCAATATCTATTAAAGATGAAGTGGTTATCTTACAGCTGGGTAATATATTTATTTTATTAACCTGGAACACTAAATTATGTAAAAGCCTCTTCCGATAGTTGATTACAAATACCCAGTATAACCCAATTGAACCATATGTCTATATCAACCAAATTACCTGGATTCATTAAGTTTAAGTTCCAATTATGGCTACCCCCGCCCGACAGGTATATTAATATCCTGTAAGGAAATCTATTAAAGGGTTATCTATCCTCAAGGAAGATCGTGGGCTATTGAGTCTAAGGTCTTTAACCTAAAATCCCTTTTCCAAGTTCATTTTAAGTTTACCTAATCAATTTTATTAATGGCCAAATAATAAAAAGCATTAAGATTAAGACTCAATAAATAAACCTTTATATTACCCAAGCTATAATCTAACCCCTTATAAACCGGTGATATTGGATTTGATCACAACCCCAGATAACTGGCTTAGTTACGACACATATTTACAGATAGTAAAAATTTAAATAAAATAAAAGACATAAAGTAAAATACTGAAAATTAAATATTGAAAAGTAAATTGTTGAAAAGTAAAAAAAGTAAAAAGTAAAAGTAAAAAGTAAAAAAAATAAAAGTAAATTACTGAAAGTAAATTGCTAAAAAGTAAAAAAAGTAAAAAGTAAAAGTAAAAAGTAAAAAAAATAAAAGTAAATTACTGAAAGCTGTAAATAAACAAACAAGATACAATCTTCTTATTTATTCTTTAGGAATTTCAAAGAAGAAAGTATGAATTTTACAAATGAAATGGCTTGGTATTTATAGGCAAAATTTTACCTCCATCAAATCATCCATCAAATTCTCCACCAATTCCATTATTAATTTCTCCACTAATTACTCCACCAAATCCATTAATAATTGCTCCACTAATTGCTTATCATATTTGGTGATGATTTGATAATTTTATTATTTATTTATTAATTTATTTTTTTGCTTTGAAAATGATTGAAAATGACTTTAATAATTACACACAACACACTTCTGTATGGTTCATCAATTTCGGTCATGAAATCTTCAGAATTCGAAAATAGTTTATCTTTCAAAGTTGTAGATGTTTGAGTCTTATTTAATCTGGCACTTGAATCAGCTCAATCCGATATCGGAGTAAAATGTTATGCCCAAAATACGACAGATGTGCAAAACTGGAATTTCCAAAACTGCACTTTGTCAAAAACGCCCTTTCAAGTTTCCAATCTCCAAAATTAAAATAACAAGTCCAATAATTGCCCTTATTTGACCCATATTTCGTCCTAAATGATTTCATTGAGACTCGATATTATTTTATCTGCAAAATAAACTAAAACACATCAAAACGTTCATCAAACCCGAGAAACTAAACAAAATATTAAGTTAAAGGAGCGGTAAATATTGATATATTTTCCGCTCATCACTAGGCATAATTATTTAATTAAATTTGATTTAATTAAGTCACAACGAAAAATTCGTTAATTCGGAATTAACGAACCCGAGCCCGGAATGTGTTTGTGGGCCCACTCGGATTTTGAATCAAGTGGGGCCCACCATAAGTCACATCACTAGTCAAACTACATACTTTATGGTGATGGAAGTTAGTATTAGTTATGTTAACTTGTAAGACACATTTCCTTATTTCATTTATGAAAAGGTGAATGACATTTTACTAACTTTGATTTGGTATATGTCTTTGATTTTTTGGAAAATCATTTTCACTACACACTTCACTCTCTCTCTCATTCCTTGCCTTGGGCATGAACTAGCTTCTCATCCTCTCTTCCGTTTTGCCGAGAGTTGCTTCTCTTGTTGGGGAAATTTTGTAGCAAAATTTCTTCCTAAGCTAGCATTTAAATGGTCTACAAAGGTGATAGGGAAACATCCCTTGAGTTTGGAATTCATTCACCAAGCTTGGAGCTCAACATACAATCAAAGAGAGGAGCTTGGAGCACTTCTAAAGGAGACAAAAATTTTGTTATCAACACATCCAAATAACCGATCAAAGTGAGTATAATTTTCGCTTTCTTACTTTGAGTATTCACATGTTTTATGCTTAATTGATCTTGGAATTGTTCTTAGAGAACCCAACAATAGTATCAGAGCCAATTTAAGCATGAAATGAATTAGGGTTCATAATCTTGAATTTGTGTATTTTTACTTGGAGCATGATTTTATCAAATTGATTGTTTGAGTATGCTTAGATTATGATAACTTAGAGTTATGCATGATTAATTTTATGAAAAATTGATTAAATAATTTTTCCTCAAATTTTATGGCTTGGCCGAGACTTTGAGCCTTAATATATCATGGTGATTTTTGATTTTTTAGACCATTGGATGTGTTTAAAATGCTTGAGTATATTGATTTGTGATTTAATTGGATTGAAATCAAAATCGGATAGTAAAAGCCTATATTGCCGTGAGTGAAAGAGCATGGAATGAGGTTGATTTTGCTTCAATTATGTTGGACATGAATTGAAAATGATAAAGCATGATTAATTATGTAAATTGGTATTTTGGAAATGTTAATTTAACTAATTAATTATGGCTATACACTTTAATTAAATAAATTGTGATATTTGGAATATTGGAATTTAATTAATTAGGCTTAAATTTGGAATTGGGCTAAAATTGTTATATTTGGGCCTTATGGGCTTGGTTGGGCTAAGTTGGTTTAGGACAATTGGATTGGATCCAAATTGGGCCTAAAACCATTCCATAAAGTTCAAATATAAGAAATAGGCATTTTAAAATTTAATTGGGCCTAATGGGCCGAAATTAATTTTATGACAAATATGGTGATTCCTTTATTGGGCCTTGACATTTGGGTTTGACCCATATTGGCCAAAGCTCATGCCTTATGAATTAATTAAAAGCCCATTGGACTTTAATTAAATTGACATTGTTGTTAATTGGGCCTTTGAGACCCATTAAGGTTGGATTTAGAATCTAAGTCTAAAAGGAACATTAATAAAGTGTAATTATTTAATTTGGAATTAAATATGAATTATTATTGAATACAAATTAAATCGGATTTAAAATTGTAGTTCGATATAATTCAAGAATTTGCACTTTGAGTACTTATTCTTAAACGAGTTTGACTCGCGCAAATCAAATCGTTGATTGAACATTGGATGATCACTTAATTCAAACATTAATTAATTGGATTATATTGATTGAATAACATGCTTTGTGTGAATACATGGATGTATTGTATGAATAATGTATATCGTATGGATATTAGAAGGGTGAGGGCAATTTTGGAAATTGTTGTAATAAATTTAGAATTTATTAAATTGGACCTGCGTGTCCAGCCTTTATCCCTTGACTCTTTGTAATTCTCTTCTCACCAATTTCCCTTAATGTAATGAAGTTTCTTTATTGTATTATAATTGGGTAGAAGTTAGAATAGTGCTAGCCGGGGAGAGGAAATGAGTGATTTGTTCTAAGAAAAATTTGTTAAGTATCCATCCGCATATCATTATTATTTTATTTATCACGCCTTATTATGCTTTTAGAATGCATGCTTAAGGGTGTATGATGAGACCTAATCAAAGATAATAAATTGGTTGCCAATTTACGCGAAAAACCCTCAACAAATATTAAGTGATTTCCTTCCATTGAGTGGTTCTTTCTCAAGATCCAAGATTGGCATTGGTTTGTTGGCCAAAGTCAAGATCAATGTCCATCACGGATGTGTTTGAACCATAGCTTTGTTCCATATCGCATGTCTTGGGCAAGTTGTGATTTGTTGGCCAAAGTCATGGTCACTTCTTGTTCATCGACATGGATTACGAAGTTTTCCAAGGTCAATGGGTCCCGCTTAACTGAAATCATTAAGCTTGTTGAGCCAAATCCAAGACTTAGTTGATTCAGAGGAAAAGGTTAGGAAAATATATTGGATATATTGGCATATTTATTGTATATATGTTTCGGACTTGGAGGTCCACCTACCGGATCTAGGAATTGGATGAGATCCAATTGATCTTAGAGATCTACCTAGTTAAATATCATACAGCTTGTTGGCCAAAATCAAGGTTGTGTGTTATTTAACGGGATCCTAGCCCACTAGGAAACTAGGTTTCCCGAGTACTCAACAGAGGGTTAGAGGCTCGCCGAAAAATAGTGGGAGGCTAGTATTGAATTTGCAATTTCGTTCAAATACTTGCCAATACGCGCTTTCAAATTATTTCGTCATTTTATGTATTTATTAGTTGGACTAATATTTTATTATTTTCTTGTAACAGTTGGACTGTACCCCAAAATCGTTAATTGAATAGTTAGACTATTGCAATTAAGATGGCTGGAAAGATCGGGGTTAAAGACATTATCATGGGCAAAAATTTCTTTAATGGTTCGAAGTTTCCTCACTGAGATATGAACCTCAGGATTGTCCTGGGGGGTGAGAGAATGCTCTATACGATAGAGAGACCTCTCGGGCCTAAGCCCGGAAATGAGCAGCCGCTTGAGCTTGAGCTTTGGAAGACTCATAGCGATGACAACTCAAATGCTCAATATGTCATGCTCGCTGTAATGACCCATTAATTTCATCGCCAGAACAAGGGATTGGATCCCTATACTATGATGGAAAAATTGAAGGACCTTCATTGATCTAACCTTATATCGCAAATGTATGAATTGTAGAAGAAGCTCTTTCGCTCTCGAATTTCAGAGGGTACATTTGTCGAGCACCATGTATAGCAGATGATTGCTGACATCGAACAGCTGGGTCAGCTAGGCATAACCTTTGAGGCTGAGACTTCTATAGATTTGATCTTGCAGTCTCTTCCTAACAGCTGGAGCGGGTTCATCATGAACTATAATATGATAAACCAAGACCATACTCTTGGAGAGTTGATGGCAATGCTACATGAAGCCGAACAAGAGATATTGAAGGGCAAAAAGCGCGAGGTGCACTTCGCTTCAACATCTCAGTCTGCCAAGGCTTGGCTAAAGGCTACTGGAGGTGTAAAGAAGAAGAAGAAGAAGGGCAAGGCCAAATCATCAATGTCTTCTGGGAAGGCTAAGGACAAATCCCAAGATGTCTGCCTACAGTGTGGCAAACGGGGTCACTGGAAGCGTGACTTCGGTGAGTACAAGGCGCACATGAAGGAAATCAAAGCGGGCAATGCACCGGCTTCAGGTATGTTTGTTATAGAAATAAACATGTCTACTTCTAGTTTTAAAAATTTGATTTTTGATTCTGGTTGTGGTACTCATATATGTACTGATGTGCAGGATCTGCAGATTAGCAGGAGACTGGCCTCAGAAGAGATTGACCTCCGAGTTGGAAATGGGACTAGAGTCGCCATTTTGGCCGTTGGGACTTATATTTTGGAACTTCCCTCGGGGCATGTACTAAACTTATCATACTGTTATTATGTACCTAGTTTGACTAGGAATATTATATCTGTATCTTTATTAGCCAAATGTGGGTATACTTTTGTATTTAGAAACACTATGTGTTTTATGTATAAAAATGATATTGAGATATGCAGTGCTGATGTGAATAATGGTCTTTATATTTTGAATATAAATCAATCTCAAACATATAATGTAACAAACAAAAGGCTTAAATTAAGTAACAAAAATGAAACTTATATGTGGCATTGTCGCATAGATACATTAACAAGACTCTCATATCCACACTTTTGAAGAGTGGGTACTTAGACGGATTTGATCCAAATTCATATGACGTCTGTGAATCTTGTTTATTAGGCAAAATACCTAAAACACCTTTTAGCGGTAAAGGTGCATGTGCCACCGAACTATTAGCCCTCGTTCATAGTGACGTATGTGGGCCCATGTCTAGCCAGGCTAGAGGTGGATATGAATACTTCGTAACCTTTATGGATGATGCATCGCATTATGGTTATGTGTATCTTATGAGACACAAGTCGGAAACCTTTGAGAAATTCAAAGAGTTTCGACATGAAGTAGAAAAACAGACCAGAAAAAGTATTAAAATATTACGGTCGGACCATGGTGGAGAATACTTGAGCAATGAGTTTCTCGATTACTTGAAAGAGTAAGTTATTCTTTCACATTAGACTCCTCCCGGAACACCTCAATTAAATGGTGTGTCCGAACGGAGAAACCGAACTTTTTTGGACAAGGTAAGGTCGATGATGAGTCACACTAAGCTACCTATTTCCTTCTGAGGATATGCATTGAATAGTGTAATACTTATTTTGAATAAGGTTCCGTCAAAGTCTGTTCAACAGACTCCATATGAAATATGGACAAGAAAGAAACCGGGATTCTCATTCCTGAAGATTTGGGGTTGCTGGGCATACGTTAAACGTTTGGATGGTACCAAACTTGAACCCAAATCGGATAAATGCCTATTTGTAGGTTATCCTAGGGAAACCAAAGGATATTACTTCTACAACCCACAAGAGAACAAAGTATTTGTTGCTCTACATGCAGTTTTCCTTGAGAAGGATTTCCTAAATGCAGTGGTAAGTGGGAAGAAAGTAGAACTCGATGAAAATCAGAGTGATACTGTTCCTGGCACCAATTCCTTAACGGAACATGAACAGTTCATCAGGGATGAGACTGTACCACAATCTTCGAATACACAAGAATCGCGTAGGTCGGAGAGAGTTAGAAAACAACCTGGGAGGTATGGGTTTCTGATCTCACCTCATGTGGATATTAATCTAATTGAGGAAGACAAACCAGCTACGTATGAGGAAGCGATACAAGGTATCGACTCCTGTTTATGGCAAGATGCCATGAAATCCGAAATGGATTCCATGTACACCAACCAAGTTTGGACACTGGTTGATGCACCAGAAGGCGTAAAGCCTATTGGTTGTAAATGGGTCTTCAAGAAGAAGACCGACATGGATGGCAACATACAAACGTACAAAGCTAGGCTTGTAACGAAAGGGTATCGTCAACGACATGGTGTCGATTACGATGAAACGTTTTCACCTGTTGCCATGATTAAATCCATTCGGATAATGCTTGCTATTGCTGCATATTTTGATTACGAAATATGGTAGATGGACGTCAAAACTGCTTTCCTTAACGGAAACTTTTTGGAGGATGTTTATATGCAACAGGCTGACGGTTTTGTCATACCAAAACATGCAGACAAGGTTGCAAGTTAAATCGATCCATTTATGGATTGAAGCAAGCATCACGTTCTTAGAACCAACGTTTTGATGAGATCATAAAAGAATATGAGAAGGTTAGTGGGAGCACACTGACATTCATTGTCCTTTATGTTGATGATGTATTGCTTATGGGTAATGACATTCCCATGCTACAATCGGTGAAAGCTTGGCTTGCATTAAAATTCTCCATGAAAGATCTGGGAGAAACAACCTTTATTCTAGGATTAAAGATCTATCAGGAAAGATCTAGAAAGCTGATTGGTCTCTTCCAGAGCACGTACATTGACAAAGTGTTGAAGAGATTCAACATGGAATAGTCTAAGAGGGGACTGTTGCCAGTGTCACATGTTGTAACTCTATCTAAGGACAAGTGTCCTAAAACTCAAGATGAGAGAGACAACATGAGTCGGATCCTGTTCGATTCTGCAGTCGGATCGATCATGTATGCCATGATATGTTCGTGACCTGATGTCTCATATGCTTTGAGCATGTGTAGTCGCTATCAGGCCGATCCAGGTGATGGTCACTGGGTTGTGGTTAAGAACATCCTTAAGTATCTTAGACGAACTAGGGATGCGTTCTTAATCTATGGAGATGGAGAACTTGAGGTAACTGGGTTTACCGATGCAAGTTTCCAAACCGATAATGACGACTGTAAGTCACAATCTGGGTACATATTTTGTTTGAACAATGGAGCAGTAAGTTGGAAATCTTCCAAGCAAGAGACTGTTGCCGATTCAACAACTGAAGCAGAATATATTGCTGCAGCTGAGGCAACAAAAGAGGTAGTTTGGATCCGTAAATTCCTAATTGGATTAGGAGTAGTTCCCTTAGCAGCTGAGCCCGTTCTATTGTATTGTGACAATTACGGGGCTATAACACAAACTAAGGAACCGCGGTCTCATCAATGATCCAAGCATGTTCTTAGAAGTTTCCATCTGATTTGTGAGATCATACATCGTGGCGATGTGAAGATCAAGAAGGTCGCATCAGATGACAACATAGTAGATCCGCTGACGAAAGCTATTCCTCAGCAAAATTTTGAGCGACATGTACATAGTTCAGGTGTTAGATACTTGAGTGACTGGCTATAGGCCAAGTGAGAGATTGTTGGACAATTATGACCCATAGCGTCACCATTTGTAAAAGACATTGTGGTTTTTGTATAAATTAACTATGTGACAAAGGAAATTGTTATTTTATCATTTTGTAATTAGATTGCTTAAATATATATAAATGATAAAAGTCCTTATGATTAGTTCCGGATTAAAAGATATGAGACAATATCAATCCATTAAGGTATAATCATTAAATATCCATAGTCGTAGTATTATCGAGACTGGACATCGATAATGCGGAATAGACTAATATTTCTCTTGTGCGCGATGTGGGAGCATAACGTCATAGTTCTGATATATTTAAGTATTGGATACTTATGCAAGTGTGATAGGAGGTTGTGTTTACCGATGGTACGGGAACAGCCTCGCTCTAGATAGACCCCTCGAAATCCCATTGGTAGTATGACTATGTGTCTATGGGAATCCGAATCAGGGTAGGTGTATTTGGTCTTAACCTGAGACTTGAATCACTAGTACTTGCGACAATCAATATGATTTAGTTTTGGTCGTCTGGGACTTTAACAGGTTCTGTGTACGCCTCTTCTAGGTTTATTGAGAATCGTAGTGTATTGGGTGTGATGACAAGACGGAAGTATCACTTCAGTCATATGGAATGATGATCACGCAGGGATACAGAACTGGTTCTCTATTATGTTGCAACTATCGGGATATTATGACAAGGTCATGATTATCCGATTATAGAGACTAGTTGCTTGTGATCCGATTTTTGCTTCGTACGAGGCATACACTATTCCAGCCCCAGGCCTTGCATGTGACATCAGATACTGGATCACAATACGCAATACTACGTATACTACGCCTGACAAATCTTATATATTCCTTAAAGAATATTTCTGGAGAATTGGGTAGGCACGGCGCTTTGCTAGAAGCCAACCATGTCTTGTAAATCGGTAGGAACGTGGTACCGGGTACGCACGAGTTCGGATAGTCTGACGACCAGATTTACTGCCAACATATCCAGGGATCTCATGGGTCACTTCCCGAAGATTCACCGATGACGTATGACTCGAACAGAATTAATCTGGGATTAATTATGAGAGAGAGAGAAAATTAATCTAGGATTAATTGCGGTGAGAATTTATCTAGGATAAAATTCGATTAATAGAGAGAGAATGATTAATTTGAAATTAATCGATAAAATAATATATTTGATATATTATATGAAATTAGATTTCATAACGGAATTAAAATTGGATTTTAATTCGGGCGAACGATTTAATTTAGAATTAATTCACGAGCGACTTTAATAGTAATTTTTCTAGGCATAATTATTTAATTAAATTTGATTTAATTAAGTCGCAATGGAAAATTCGTTAATTCAGAATTAACGAACCCGAGCCCGGAATGTGTTTGCGGGCCCACTCGGATTTTGAATCAAGTGGGGCCCACCACAAGTCACATCACTAGTCAAACTACCTACTTTATGGTGATGGAAGTTAGTATTAGTTATGTTAACTTGTAAGACACATTTCCTTATTTTATTTATGAAAAGGTGAATGACATTTTACTAACTTTGATTTGGTATATGTCTTTGATTTTTTGGAAAATCATATTCACTACACACTTCACTCTCTCTCTCATTCCTTGCCTTGGGCGTGAACTAGCTTCTCCTCCTCTCTTCCATTTTGCCAAGAGTTGCTCCTCTTGTTGGGGAAATTTTGTAGCAAAATTTCTTCCTAAGCTAGCACTTAAAGGGTCTACAAAGGTGATAGGGAAACATCCCTTGAGTTTGGAATTTATTCACCAAGCTTGGAGCTCAACATACAATCAAAGAGAGGAGCTTGGAGCACTTCTAAAAGAGACAAAAATTTTGTTATGAACACATCCAAATAACCGATCAAAGTGAGTATAATTTCCGCTTTCTTACTTTGAGTATTCACATGTTTTATGCTTAATTGATCTTGGAATTGTTCTTAGAGAACCCAACACCAAAAGTGTAGCCTCCAAATGTGCACACACCAAAGCCAAAACTCAACGACAAGACTACGCCTTGAGTGCACGGGTATTTTGCCATTGGTGCTAGCCTAGACAAATACCTCAAAACCTTTAACTCGAGGTTCCTCTAGTCAATTAGACTTAAGGATCCTCAAAATCAGTGGCTTACTCTTAAACTTTAGAGTTGCTCACTTATATAAACCTAAGATATGAAAGGTTTGGTGCACAAATTTGTAAAGAATTCATTGGGTTTATATAGGTGCTCCAAAGACAACAAAATTAATTAAGAATCCGATGTGGGATAAATGCTAATTTAATATTAGCCATTGGATCTTAATTTAGTGGTTTAATGAGATTATAAAACCCTAATAAGAGTTTGGTCCGAATTGGAATTCAAAACAAATAACAAATAAAAAAATATTACTATTCACATTACTATTCATTTACTATTCACATTTTTATTTATTTATTTATTCCAATTCCCAAAGTGCCCCTATCGTCATTCACCAATCTCTAAGCCACTATGGAACCTCATAAATGATCTGTTCAATAATTAAACACATTGAATCATTTATGAACAATTCCTACAGCAATCATATATGCTGTTAAATTTGTACTGTGCACTGTTAACCATTGATTTTGACTTTGTTGTGTGTGACCTTTTGGGTTCCCCTCAAGTTGGACATGAAATAAATCGTGATAATTTAATCGAACATAAATTATCCTCCGATTAGATGGTTGTTCGATTTCAATGACCAAGGTTGACATCTAGCAACATGCCAAGGCCCCCAAATGAGATGGAAAGATATATACCCATTATGTATGTGATTTACATATGATACGGTCCATCGCCTCACTGTATCCCCACCGTTTCACCTAGGATATGGAAAGTGTCTACCCATATAGTCAAAGGTATGATGTTGATAGTGTCATGAATCGTGCGAACCCAAGAATCTCATATGATTCTTCCGCTGCGGCCACAGTCTCAAGCACTGATCACACATATCAACCCGCGAACTGGAATACTACTCTTATAAGAAAATATTATCCGAGAGAGTGGCGATTCTCTGTTGTATCTTTACAAACTTCATGTGTTTCAACAAATGACCCAATCATACCCTTATGACCGGATCTTTTGAACCGGGGAAGGAGAATGTCAAAGTTATTTGATCCACACATAATATTGTAAAGACCTCAAGTTTAAGGACTAGTCATACAATCGATATATGAAAGTTCTCACAGACACATGGGATAAACACTCCATGTGAAAACTTTCGGCGGTCAGTTCGATGGACACGAGCAACTCATGCATCCATGTGATACACCAAGCGGACGGATCTCCGCTAGTAGCCTATGAGATCGGCTACCCCACTTAAGGGCGGATCATATCATCATGCTAGTCTCTCCGCTTTGTGGACGCCCAGATTATTCACAAAACTATGACTAGGAACGTTTAAGAGTAATGATTCTGATAAGGCGTGGAAGCCATCATCTTATTACTCCAAGGGCTTTATTACAGTGTTTGATGATTCATATAAGTTATGTAAGACATGTATAATAAAGATTGCCATTTTATTAATTAATAAAAATATTACAAATACATGTACATATAGCTCATCCACAAGTTAGGTATAGGGCATATCCCTAACAATCTCCCACTTGCACTATAGCCAACTAGTATGAATCTGGACACCATAATCTCGGGTGTGCCTATCATGCTTTTGTTGAGTCAGCCCTTAAGTCAGAGAATCTGCAAGATTATCTTCTGAGGGTATTTTCTCTATAATAACTCTTTTTCTCTCAACAATCTCCCTGATGTGATAAAATCGCCAGAGTACATGCTTGGATTTCTGGTGGGACATTGGTTCCTTTGATTGAGCAATGGCGCCCCTGTTGTCACAGTACATCGTGACACCATTCTTTTTCGCGGGAAGCACTTCCAGCTCCGTGATTAACTTCTTTATCCAGACTGCTTCTTTAACTGCCTCAGATGCTGCAATATACTCGGCTTTAGTGGTGGAGTCCGCTATAGTTGACTGCTTTGAGCTTTTCCAACTGACAGCTCCGTCATTCAAAGTAAACAGATATCCTATTTGCGATCTGCTGTCATCCCTATCGGTCTGAAAGCTAGCATCACAGTAACCAATGACTTTCATCTCAGAACAATCTCCGTATGTCAAAAACACATCCTTAGTTCTTCTCAGATACTTGAGGATTATTTTGACAGCTGCCCAGTGTTGCTCACCAGGATTTGCTTGATACATGCTCGTTATGCTAAGAGCATAAGAGACATCAGGTCTTGTATATAGCATGGCTATTTCTGAAGCATAAGAGATTCTACTCATACGCTCTCTATCTGAAGGAGTATATGGACATTGCTCCTTAGATAATTTGATTCCATGACAAGTAGGTAAATTACCTCTTTTGGAATCTTCCATTTTGAATCTTTTCAAAACTTTATCTATGTACGTAGATTGAGAAATTCCTAACAACCTCTTAGATCCATTACGGTAGTTCTTAATACGAGGATGTAGGCTGCTTCTCCCAAATCTTTCATGAAGAAATTTTAAGATAACCATTGCTTGGTGGCTTACATCATGGGAATATCATTCCCGATGATTAATATGTCATCGACATATAATATAAGAAATACAACAGCACTCCCACTACTTTTCCTGTAAACACAAGGCTCGTCTACATTTTTGATGAAGTCAAATTCTTTGATTGTCTCATCAAATCGTATATTCCAACTTCTGGAGGCTTGCTTGAGTCCATAAATGGATCGTTTAAGCTTGCATAATTTATTATGATCATCCTTAGATGCAAACCCCTCAGGTTGTGTCATATAGACTTCCTCTACGAGGTTCCCATTAAGGAAAGCTGTTTTGACATCCATCTGCCAAATCTCATAATCAAAGTGTGCAGCTAGTGCCAGTAAAATTCGAATGGACTTTATCATTGCAACAAGCGAGAAGGTTTCGTCATAGTCAATTCCTTGGATTTGTCTATAACCTTTCGCCACCAACCTAGCCTTATAGGTTTGGATGTTGCCTTCTGCATCAAATTTACGCTTGTAAATCCACTTGCAGCCTATGGGTTTTATCCCTTCAGGTGCAAACACCAAGTCCCAGACTTGATTCCGATACATAGAGTCTATTTCGGATTTCATGTCCTCAAGCCACTTGACTGAATCAATTTCACGCATTGCTTCGTTATAACTGGTGGGATCGTCATTATCAATGACCTGATCATGTTCCTCATCAATATGGAAACCATATCTTTCAGGTTCATATCTTTCCCTACCAGACCTTCTAAGTTCATAACCTTGTGGTTGTTCCGTCGCTGCCCTTTTGAGGAGCATGAGGTTTAGTTCTATGTTATTTTTTTCTTCTCGTACCTCATCGAGGTCAAGTCTACTGCCACTATGTTTCTAGAAAAGGAATTCATTCTCTAGAAATTTAGCATTTCGTGAGAAAAATGTTCTTTGTTCATTTGGGATGTAGAACATGTATGCTTTTGAGTCCAAGACATATCCTACAAACTTACATTTAACTGCCCTATCATCCAATTTGTTAGTTTGTGTGAGCTTAACATATGCGTCACATCCCCAAACTCTTAGATAACTAAGACTATGACGTTTCCCAGACCATAACTCATATGGTGTTTGACTAACAGTCTTGGAAGGAACTTGTTTTAGTAGTAGTGTTGCAATTTCTAAAGCAAGACCCCAAAATGAAAGAGGTAGATCCGTGTCTGGCATCATTGATCGGACCATATCTAATAATGTCCGATTTCTCCTTTCAGAGACCCCATTATGCTGTGGAGTTCCCGGAGGAGTCCACTGGGAAACAATGTCATTTTCTCTCAAGTAATCTTGCAATTCGTCGCTTAAGTATTCACCACCTCGGTCAGACCTTAGTGACTTAATACTTCTATTAAGTTGGTTTTCTACTTCAGCTTTAAAGACTTTGAATTTCTCAAAGGCTTCAGATTTGTACCGCATAAGGTACACATACCCATATCGCGAGTGATCGTCGATAAAGGTAATGAAGTAGGAGAATCCACTTCTAGCGGTGACTCACATTGGTCCGCATACATCAGAGTGTACGAGTTCTAATGTCTCCGCTGCACGCTGTCATTTACATTTGAAGGGTAATTTTGATCATTTTACCAAGTAAACAAGACTCACAAGTTCCATAAGGTTCATATTTGAGGGTCTAAAATACCCATCCTTATGTAGCTTAGTTAATCTTGTTTCATTGATATGACCTAAACGACTGTGCCATAGAAGTGATTCGTTGAGATTATTCGAGTTAACGTTGTATATATTAGAGGTTTGACATTCTTTGTTAGTTTGTAAGACATAGATACCATTATTCAAAATACCATCTCCATATTTTATTTCATTGAAATAAATAGAACATTCATTACAACTTATCAGGCATGAAAAGCTTTTATTACATAAAGAAGAAATTGAAATGATGTTCTTTACTAGAGAAGGTACATAAACACAATCTTCAAAGTCTAAAACTAAACCATTCGGCAAAACTAATGAATAAGTCCCTACACACAATGCAGCCAGTTTTTCTCCATTACCCATGCGTAAGTCAACCTCCCCATGACAAAGTCTCTTACTGTTTCTCAGGCCCTGCACATTATTACACAAGTGAGTCCTACAACTGGTGTTAAGCACCCAAGTAGAAGGTTCAGAGTTTTGAGAATATAGTTAAATCATATACAACATACCTGAAGCATTGGCTTCTTGGCCTCTTGGGCTTCCCTAGCTGCCTTGGCTTTCAAGGATCTGCAGTCTTTCTTCCAATGACCCTTATTTCAACAAAAGAAACATTTCCCATTTTCCCTTTTTCTTCTCCACCTTACCATTGGGCTTTAGGTGATCTGGAGCCTTGGCCTTGACCTTATTTTTCTTTGTGCCTCGTGGCTTCAGGTCCATACCCGTAAGCATGACAGAGGTTTTAAGCTCCGGTTTCAAGTTCTTCTCTGCTTGCTTTATCAGATTGTGCAATTCTGCTAAAGTAGCTTCTTTATCAGACAGATGAAACTGCATAATAAAGTTAGAGAAGTATTTTGGTAAGGACTGAAGAATTAGATCGTGACCTATCTCATGATCCATGATGAACCCGAGGTTGGCCAATTTTTCAATGTGGCCAATCATCTTAAGCACATGTCCACTAACAGATCATTCTTTATACCTTGTTTGGAATAAGGCACATGACACTTGGAATCTCACGGTATGAACGGAAGTTGCATACAACTCCTTCAAGTGAAAGATGATGGTTTGAGCATCCATATAATCGTGAGCTTTCTGAAGTTCGTACGACATAGAGCCAAGCATTATGCAAACTGCTTGCTCATCATCATCGACGTGTTTCTTCCAAGCATCAAATGTATTTTAGTCAGCATGTTCTATAGGTTCATGGGGAAATAGTCTTTCAAGAACATAGAAAATCTTTTCTTGTCGTAAGACAATTTTAAGGTTTCTAAACCAGTCACTGTAGTCGTCCCCTTTGAGCTTATGCTCATCAAGGATGGAACGAAGTGATACTCTGTTTTCCATTTGAATGTTTGTTAAATATTTTAAACCACATTTTAAGAGAGAATGTTAAAATTAGGAATATGTTTTCATTAATGTTTCATAATAACATGGGCTTTTAATATTATAAAGTTGCTCCCACCCAAGTGTGTGGCCTTCAAAGGTGCACACACCAAAGCCAAAACTCAACAGCAAGACTACGCCTTGAGTGCACGGGTATTTTGCCCTTGGTGCTAGCCTAGGCAAATACCTCAAAACTTTTAACTCGAGGTTCCTTTAGTCAATTAGACTTAAGGATCCTCAAAATCAATGGCTTACTCTTAAACTTTAGAGTTGCTCACTTATATAAACCCAAGATATGAAAGGTTTGGTGCAAAAATTTGTAACGAATTCATTGGGTTTATATAGGTGCTCCAAAGACAACAAAATTAATTAAGAATCTGATGTGGGAAAAATGCTAATTTAATCTTAACCATTGGATCTTAATTTAGTGGTTTAATGAGATTATAAAACCCTAATAAGAGTTTGGGCCGAATTGGAATTCAAAACAAATAACAAATAAATTTTTTTACTATTCATGATACTATTCACATTTTTATTTATTTATTTATTTATTCCAATTCTCAAAGTGTCTCTATCGTCATTCACCAATCCCTAAGCCACTATGGAACGTCATAAATGATCTGTTCAATAATTAAACACATTGAACCATTTATGAACAATTCCTACAGTAATCATATATGCTGTTAAATTTGTACTGTACACTGTTAACAATTGATTTCGACTTTGTTGTGTGTGACCTTTTGGGTTCCCCTTAAGTTGGACATGAAATGAAACGTGATAATTTAATCGAACATAAATTATCCTCCGATCAGATGGTCGTTCGATTTCAATGACCAAGGTGGACATCTAGCAATATGCCAAGGCCCTCAAATGAGAAGGAAAGATATATACCCATTATGTATGCGATTTACATATGATACGGTCTCTCGCCTCACTGTATCCTGACCGGCATAAACACACACGTATAACGCAAGCGCACGTATCGTTCAAGTAGTATAAAAATATCGATCCCACGAGGACTTAATATCTAATATATTAATTTTATGAGGTCAAATGATTACTAGTATCTAACAGGTTGTTTGATTGATTTGAAATGGTGACGATTCTAAATTTAAAAACAAGTAAATAAAATTGTTCGAAAGTAGGTTTTAAGAAAATTCAATATTAAAAACTATCTAGGGTTGTGATTTCTTCCAATATCATTTTAAAGATGAAGTGGTTATTTTATGTTTGTGTAATAAATCGGTTTACTAACCTGGAACACTAAATTATGCAAAAGCCTCTGTCGATGGTCAGACGTAAATACCCAGTTTAACCCAATTGAACCATATGTCTATGTCAACCAAATTATCTGGATTCATTAAGATTAAGTTCCAATTATGGCTACCCCCGCCCGACAGGTATATTCATATCCTGTAAGGAAATCTATTAAAGGGTTATCTATCCTCAAGGAAGATCGTGGGCTATTGAGTCTAAGGTCTTAAACTTTAAATCCCTATGTCTAGTTCATTTTAAATTTACCAGTTCAATTTTATTAATGGTCAGTTAATAAAAAGCATTAATATTAAGACTCAATAAATAAACATATATATTACCCAAACTATAATTTAACCCCTTATAAACCGGTGATAATGGATTTCATCACAACCCCAGATAACTGGCTTAGTTACGACACATATTTACAAGTAGTAAAAAAATAAAAGACATAAAGTAAAATACTAAAAATTAAATACTGAAAAGTAAATTGTTGAAAAGTAAATAAAGTAAAAAGTAAAAAGTAAAAAGTAAAAAGTAAAAAAAAAAAGTAAATTACTGAAAGTAAATTGCTGAAAAGTAAATTGCTGAAATTAAATAAAGTAAAAGTACAATAAAAGAAAATGATGGGGTTAGAGGATCAACTTTTATTACTACTATTTTAGATATCTCCCTTAATATAATATATTAACTTTGCGTGATAATTACCAACCAGCCATATAGGCGGTATCCTGATTAAGTCAAATTAATAATTAATTAACAACCGACCAACCAGGCGGTATCCATACTTAGTCAGGTTAAAACCAATTTATAATTAATTTCCAACCGGCCAATATAACGGTATCCTCATTAAGTCAGGTTTTAAATAGATTATATTTTATATTTAAGGGAGATTAATCTAGATAGCAATAATAAAAGCTTTACCTTTTACCCCAGCAAGGGGGAGTTACCTCCTCATTACTTGAAAAATAAAAACTGCAAAAGTAAATAAAGAAAAGGTTTGTGCGTAAAAGTAAATTGCGGAAAGTAAAAACTGAAAAGTAAAGAAAAGAAAGTGCGAAAACAGAAATTAATTACTGGAAGCTGTAAATAAACAAACAAGATACAATCTTCTTATTTATTCATTAGGAATTTCAAAGAAGAAAGTATGAATTTTACAAATGAAATGGCTTGGTATTTATAGGCAAAATTTTGCCTCCATCAAATCATCCACCAAATCAATTATTAATTGCTCCACTAATCTCTTATTATGTTTGGTGATGATTTGATAATTTTTATTATTTATTTATTAATTTATTTTTTGCTTTGAAAATGATTGAAAGTGACTTTAATAATTACACACAACATACTTCTAGATGGTTCATCAATTTCGGGCATGAAATCGTCCGAATTCGAAATTATTTTATCTTTCAAAGTTGTAGATCTTTGAGTCTTCTTTAATCTGGAACTTGAATCAGCTCAATCCGATATCGGAGTAAAAAGTTATGCCCAAAATACGACATATTTGTAAAACTGGAATTTCCAAAACTGCACTTCGTCAAAAACGCCCTTTCAAGTTTCCAATCTCCAAAAATAAAATATCAAGTCCAATAATTGCCCTTATTTGACCCATATTTCATCCTAAATGATTTCATTGAGATCCGATATTATTTTATCTGCAAAATAAACTAAAACACATCAAAACGTTCATCAAACCCGAGAAACTAAACAAAATATTAAGTTAAAGGGGCGGCAAATATTGATATATTTTCCGCTCATCACCGTTTGACCTAGGGTATGGAAAGTGTCTACCAATATAGTCAAAGGTATGATATTGATAGTGTCATGAATCGTGCTAACCCAAGAATCTCACATATTCACAGTCTCAAGCACTGATCACACATATCAACCCGCGAACTGGAATACTACTCTTATCAGAAAATATTATACGAGAGAGTGGCGATTCTCTGTTGTATCTTTACAAACTTCATGTGTTTCAACAAATGACCCAATCATACCCTTATGACCGGATCTTTTGAACCGGGGAAGGAGAATGTCAAAGTTATTTGATCCACACATAAGATTGTAAGGACCTCAAGTCTAAGGACTAGTCATACAATCGATATATGAAAGTTCTCACAGACACATGGGATAAACACTCCATGTGAAAACTTTGCGGTTAGTTCGATGGACACGAGCAACTCATGCATCCATGTGATACACCAAGCGGACGGATCTCCGCTAGTAGCCTATGAGATCAGCTACCCCACTTAAGGGCAGATCATATCATCATGCTAGTCTCTCCGCTTTGTGGACGCCCAGATTATTCACAAAACTATGACTAGGAACATTTAAGAGTAATGATTCTCATAAGGCGTGGAAGCCATCGTCTTATTACTTCAAGAGCTTTATTATAGTGTTTGATAATTCATATAAGTTATGTAAGACACGTATAATAAAGATTGCCATTTTATTAATTAATGAAAATATTACAAATACATGTACATATAACCCATCCACAAGTTGGGTATAAGGCATATCCCTAACAGTTATATGATATCGAATAAATATGTTTATGTGAAATATGAATGAATTATTAATATTGGATATTAAACAGTTTATTCGTAAGTTTAAAAATTTTAAACTACGATTTCGTCCAAATAGCGCTTCTTTCGCTGTGCCTCCCTGTTTTGACCCCAATAACTGGGGTATTCTCCATCCCCGTTTTCGGCATTCCTGAGGCTAGAGAATGGGATGGTCAGACGCCACATGGGTATTCTCTCTCACCATGTTCGGCATTCCCGATGATACACAATGGGATATCCAGAACTACAGTGGCATTCTCCCTCCCCGTGATCGGCATACCCGAGGATACACAATGGGATAACCAGAACTATGGGGGAATTCTCCCTCCCCGTGATCTGCATACCCGATGATACAAACAGAACAGAAGCCCGTACGCTTAAGCTCCTCAAAAGTGCAAGTCATTGGGTTGCGATGCTCCGCCCAGGGGGTTTGATAATGACACCGGGGATTGACGTGTCACGAGTTTTGTGCCTTTCCCACATGTCCTTCACCCCTTCATATATCCCGATCACGAGCATCTCACAAGAATACTAAATATGCATTTCCTATCCAAATAATAAACAAGCATAATAGAACAAGTTGATTCTCTCTCCTTCCGAGCTTCTTCTCTTTCTTTTCTCATAGTTTCCTCCATTTTCTCCATCCACTCTGTTGTTGAATCCTCTGAAGATCTATGGTTCTCGTCTCCTGCCATTGACTTAACGTGTTTGGTGCTTTTAGTACTGTCCCTATAGATGGCGCTAGCTGTTGATGGCTGATTTTCGTTCCAGGGGCAAATCGATAAACTTACTCCTCGAACAATCCTCCATCAACTGTGAATTTATTTGGTTTGTTGGGAACCAAATGCAAACTTAGCAAAAGACGAGAAAACGCACAGACAAAACAGATAATTTAACGTGATTCGGCGGAGTAGATCCAACCTACATCCACAGGCACAAGGGAAAAAAATAACTTCTATTATGTGCCCGGGTTTGACCGAACTGTACTAACTCTCACTTACACTTAAGTTTTTTGCTCTCTCTTCTACAAGTTATGCATGAATAAATTTAGCCAACCACATACAATGAGTTCTCAACCACTTTATATACTAGGGAAAATTCTACTGTTACACCAATCTTGTGACGCCAGCCACGTGAACCTGCCACCTGCCACCTGGCACAACAACTCTCTACTACCTAAATCTCTTTAAACCATGCTACTTTACCCTCTGCTACACGTTTCGTTCAGCCTGTATTCCAACTGCTCCAATGCGATAACGTATGCCAGAGGACAAGCTGGTGGCCCGCTTCTGTCACATCAGATCTCTTTGAAATGTACAAGTTCCTATGTAGGTCTTGCTTCATCTGGATGTGAACATACAACCTTCCACACTAAACTAGCAGATCGAGTCGGTAAAAAGAGACGATCGACGCTCTTCCATACTAAGCTAGTAGATTAGGTCGGCAAACTGAGACGACCGATGCTCTTCCATATTGAGCTAGTAGATCGGACCGGGTATTCTTTCAGAATCTTATGTTAGGCCGGTCCTGACCACCTCAGGTCGATTTTCACATATGCTCATATGTTGCTCTGATACTTTGGTTTTGCCCTCGTATTGACTTTTCTGCACCTCGGACCCGGGACTATCTTTCTGGCCTCATCCTTTGCAAGGACTGCGAACCATTTGTTGAGTGCGAACCTCATCTTACCCTTTCTCGAGATTCTGACTTCTTGGGGGCCGAAAATCACCATCAACACCATTAAAATATTTTACTAAATTTTTTCTTCAATATTAGTTTGAACGCTCATAAAATCATTATCTCATAATATGATTTTATGATGCTAGATACTTTAACGTTTATTTTATAACTTATAAGTTAACTTATATTTTTTGTGAAATAGATTTTCAAATATAATTTTTTTCAAGTAGAGTTTTTGATTAAAAAAAATGTTAGGTGTTTGGTTGTGAGTGAGTGTTTCTATTAAAAATTATAAAAGTTTCAAACTCTATTTCAAAAAACCCAAATTTTTTATTATTATTAGTAGAGGAAAAATTATTTTTTAAAACCAAACACTAGTAGAAAATTTAAAAATAAATTTTGGCTTTAAAAATATCTCTTTTACCTCTATTATAAGCCATAGCAAATAGGCACTTAGTCATAAGTATTTAGATTCAAAGAATTTTCTTTACATCTCATATTTAGTCTCCATATCTTCTTTGCACATCCGCCGGTACTATATCATTAACAAAGAATATATAACATGTATAACAACACCTCATATTAGATGTTTTTAATAATTATATCCATAACTAAGTCAAAAAAGACTAGAACCCATGTAACTAATGAAAAAAATAATTGTGATTAATAGTCTTAAAAAAAAGATTTTTTTTAAAAAAATTTTGCATGACTTTTAATGATAGTCATTACAAAATTATTAAAAAAACAAAAGATATCCAATGAAGCTGGGTCAGATCTCGAATTTGTTTAAAAATTATTGAGTTTTACCTCATATATATATATATATATAGATATATATGTGTGTCTATATATAATTATATATACATACATTCATTATAGGGTGTCGATTAACAATTCTTTGACTTTTTGCATAGTGAAATAGGCCCTGAATCTTTTTAATTATGTGGTTGCCCTCTCAGATTTACCATTGAATCTTTCTTGTTATCTCTCTATACCAAGAAACTCTTGTATGAGCAACAATATAGAACTAGATATTAAATATTACGTTTCTTGTTCTCTATATTTTGTAATTTCATGAGGCACCTCTTTTTTCGTTTATGTTAAAACTGATGTATAGAAAATAATTATTCAATTTTTTTTTTTTTTTTTTTTTTGGTATAAGGAGAATTCGGCCGACCGTAGAATTACTCTAAGGCAACCGAATTCTCTATATTTAATTGGGTGAAATTCGGTCACCCTAGGTTACATTAGGATTGGCCGAAAATCACCCATGATAAAGAGGTGTTATAAGTGAGATCAAATATATAATTATTTAATCTATTTAATTTATATATTTATCTAATGATTATATTTATTTGAAAAATCCAAGTGATCATATTATTTTAGAGTTTCTAAATATAGATATAAAATCCCAACAAACAGAACACAAAATTCATAATTTCATTCCAACTCCCGAAAGAGTAAATAATAATAATAATATCATTATTTTCTCATTAAATTGAATAATTATATTGTGAACAACTTGGCTTCTGTAAGGATTTTTATACGAACTCTTCACGGAAAATAACATCGCGTAGCGAAAAAGCACTAAAGCCTCAGGATCAGACTTGAAAATTTATTCTACTCTTTCTTTCTTCATTGTCGAACTGGACAATAATAAAAATAGCCACTATAGTTTGCATCTCGGTTGTCATGAAGTGTCCAACATAGTCATCTTTTCATGTACGATATGTTGCTTTGAACATGGAAGAAACTATCTGTTGACCAACTTCGTAACAAGTCAAGGTCACTTATGTTGGAGTTGATGCTTAAAGCACCAATCCGAATAATATATAGTACATTATATTTTATTATTTATTAATAAAATAACTATATTTTTCATTTCAAACCTTATTAATGGTATTGTCATTATGTATATTAGATTGATGTTTAAATATGCTAAGAATGATATCGACCTTAGAATAGTCATGTAGTAATACTGGATACTAAGTAGTCCGACATTGAGATAAATATTACTATTGTTAACTATTCTTAAAGTATATATTCATAGTCGTTGGTTTTGGAATACGGTCGAATTCCTATAACCTAAAAGACTAGCACATGTCGTATATTGGAATTGGAGTTCCAATGGTTTAATCCAATGTACCATGAGCTTTGAAAGCTCCTATAAACATGTGGGTATTGGTTGGACCGAATACTGAACGACTCATAGGTGATTCCTAATAGTTGGAAGTACACACCACCGTTAATAGGAATCTCCTCGAGTCAAGTAGCATATGTGATCCTTTGACTATATGATAACATTGATTTTATGTGAGATCCTCCACTTTGATGCCATGTATGTTAGAAATTTTTCATGGTCTGCCCTCTAGATGTTCGTTGGGTGTGGACCAATGCACTCGTTAATCAAGTACGAATCAAGATAGGATTCGTCGACTCATATGTATACCATAAGGGGTTTAGGTATCCATGTGACTAAGTCACGATTCTTAAGACTTTGGCCAAAGGCGATCACCTAGGGTGGATCGTATCAGTTGTAAAGAATCGTGGACATGTCAATATGAGATGTGCACCTCAGAAACTTGACAGTGTATTCTATGTTTCCTAAGCACAACTCGGATAGCATATGACAGAGGGATTGTTAAACATATGTGATGACCTTGACTTGTATAGTTCAGAAAGGTCGTTCGTGTTCTTCGTGAATTCGGAGCTAATCGAATTGCGTACATATTAGCTAGGCTTATATGACGAACATGTCTAAACTTAGAGAGTCCCATTATGAAGTGTACTCGTTGAGGACTTGGGTAGTCGATTAATTTTGATAAAATATAATATTTGATATTATATTTATCAACTAAGATAATCAAGTGTTAATGGATAACATTGATTATTTACTTTGACCTAATTGGATTAATTGGATTAATTTAATAATTACACAAGGGCTTAATTATAAATTCATAATAATCTCTACCATTTTAGGATATTATGATAATTTCAAGTATGTAATAAAAGGTTTTTTTTGGCTTGATTTAATTGGATTAAATCAAAATGGAAGACATGTAACTAATCCATTAATTAAGCTTTATCTTGATTTAATTGGATTAAATCAAAGTGGTAGACAAATGTGATTAGTCACACCTAATGATACATATTTAGACAAATTAGATTATGCCCACATAAAAGTTGATTAGAACTTTTATTAATTAAAAATTACCTAAATTTTGCTATAAATAGCAAGCTTTAGGAATATTTTAATTAAGTTTAAGCAAAGCAAAATGAGCTTGAGAATGCTCAGCTAAATACAAGTAATTCTTGGAGAAATTAGCCTAAGTTAGAGAAGTGTTTAGATAAGCTTTGGAAGTTCTCTACAATATTTCATCTTGGAGAAATCAAGATTGGATCTTGGAGTGAAGCTTGTTTGCATTGGAATCAAGATTGGATCTTGTTATGAAGTTTACTAAACTTTGAAAGTTCTCCAATAATTTCAACAAAGAGAAGAAGATCAGATCTTTATATCAAGCTTACTAGGTAATGTTTGATCTTATTCTAAGCGATGTTCTTCATTAGTGAGTTTTCATTAGTGAGACATATAATGATGAATTATGTATTGATGCATGATTACATAACTTAAAGTTAAAATAAGGCTGATGAATTGTGTTATGATACTTTAGAAGTATAAACACAATATGCTTGTAATTGGGTCAAAGATGTTCATGTTGGACATAAAATAAATTTATTGGAGTTTGGAACTCTAGATTAAAGCTTAGAACTATGGCTACCAATCTAGAATCACTTGACCACCTTTGGGTGAACTAGAATTGTTCATGAGATATTTCATAGTGGGATTCTAAATTGGTTTGGGTTTTGATTCAAAAAAATGCATAAATATTTTTAGAATTCATGTATGTTAGTTTTATAACATGTGTTGATGGTGGTTATGATGCTAAAATTGGATTTTAGGTGTATTTGAAGTATTAGGAGAAAATTGGAAGTGTTTAGTATTGGTTTGAAGTTGAAAATGCTCACTACCTAGGGTAGCGTAGCGACTCTAACCCCTCAGCGTCGCGACACTGAGCATAAGACATGAGAGACTTGCGACACCCACCCTTCCGCGTCGCAATGTCGAGACATTTAGCTATCACAGTTGCTCTCGCAATTTAGAGCGTCGTGACGTCCAAGCTCCTGCGTCGCGACGCATAGAGCTGATACATACTGAAACTTCATTTTCTTTGTTCTGGAGTTTAAGGACACCGTTTGGGTCCCCATTTTTTCCTACGGACTCGAAACGAAATTTACTTTTACATAAAAAATATTTTAAATACACCAATGTTAGATATCTACGGGTTAGACCCACTTTCACTGCACAGGGCACCGATCTGACCCTAGGGGTTTAACATCCGTCCCAACAACTTAAGTTGTAAATTTTAAAATTTCAGAAATTCGTGTTTGTGGCGCTTTCATTCCAGTGTTGGAATAAAACCAGGGTCGCATTCGTGTAGCATTCTTTACTTCGTTTGAACGAAGCTAGCCAGAGGGTTCACATTCAAGGGGCATTCGATTAGGCGTTCGAATATGTTTATGAAATCTATGATCCGCGTTCATGTGGCGTTCGATGGGTGTTCAAATGAGATTCGGTAGAATGCACACGTTTGAGTTGCGTTCAAACGACCATGTGAAAAATCTAGAATTTTGGGACTATTATAAATAAAACCACTCCATATTTTCCTCCATCAAACCTAATTACGCCCAAAAGTACTTGCGGTTATCGCAGTATAGCTGGGGTGTTGATTCCTCAGAGAGATAGTTATGAATGAAGATAATCACTTAATACGAACGTTAACAATAACTAAATTAAAAAATAAGATTTAATTGGAAAATTAAAGTAACAATTATGAAAAATGCTTTAGGATTATTAATGAAAGAAAGACAGCAAAGCATAAGGAATTTTTCTTGTATCACATCCCTATATTCAGTAGTTGATTCCGTTTATTACTCAATTGAAGGTTTCACTTCCCAAACCAACAATAGAAAAATATTTCAGTTTAAAACATATTAAATTCTTAGGTAATTGATGAATTACTTTCTCTATGTTAACAACACACTGTGTTATTATTATGACTTATCTAACGTCGATAATATACCTAAAGGCAATACTGCAACAGAAGATTAACTCATAAAACAATAATACCAGCTACAACTAGGTTCCTCAATCACACATAGAAAAATCAAGACTATTCATATATGAAAATAAGTAAAACACAATCTCTGGATTAATTATAAATCATAAGATAATAGAGAACAATAAAATATCAATCGTATTAAACATTAAAGATCATTCAGGAATAAAAAACAAGAATATAAGAATTTAAATACAAGAATTCATCTCTAGCTTTGCCTAGTAGATTAGTTCTCCATAAAAGAAGGAAACATAGTCTGTAAATGATGAAGGAACATTTTCAACTCGGTGCAGGACTTTTGAGTTTGCAGCTTCCTAATCTTTAGAACTATTTTCTTTTGTGTCTTTTCTTCCTCTTTTTTTTTCTCCTAGGGTTTTGGACGAGCTTATGTATTTATAGAAAAGTCCTGGAGTCATTGTGCTTATGCTTGTAAAATGCGACCTAATTAAGATTCTGAAAATTCACCGCAGCGTCGCGACTCAGGACTGTGGCGTCATGACGCCCAACGCTCAGGAATTTGTTGTGCAGCTCGCTGATGTGGCATCGCGAAGCCCAACTGTGACATCGCGACGCAAGGCATAATTTCGGGTATGCTGTTTTCTGGGCGTTTTGTTCTCCTCACGTGCTTCCGATGCGTCCGTAAGCTCCCAATTCCTACAATAATAAAGGAAAATTACTAAATTAGCTTAAATACTGAACACTTTCTAAATTAATGTTATGATAAAAATTATATAATAAAATATAAAATATAAAACTAAATAATTCATAATAAACCCGAATAAGTGATGTTCAAAGTACACTTTTGTGTACTTATCACAACCCCTAACCAGCTTATTGCTAGTCCTAGCAATTCAAGCGCAAAAAAAAAAAAAACAAGCTAGAATAAATTAAGAAATAAAAATAAGTAAAATAAATAAAAACTATCTAAGCCACTTTCGTAGGGATCACGATTGCATTTAGCGTATGCAATAAGCCTTTAAACCCCTAGGTGGCCCTAGTGGACGAGTTATAGTCTCGTGAGGGCTTACAACGATGACACCCACAAACGTCATTCAAAATAAAAGCATACAAAAATATAAACAAAAATATTTCAGTTTGATCTACACAATAATGTCCTTAAACATTACTCAATGGTGTGACTCAAAGAAACGTTCAAAACACTATCTAGGTAGCAACTTCCTCTTAAAAATGAGTTTATCATGAGCATATTTGTGTATGTGTGAATCAATTTTAACAAATTTCATTCCTCAAATCATCAATCTTAACAATGTCAAATCAAAAGTTCAACCGAATGAGTCTAACCAACCTATTATCTTAAAATCTCCATAAATTGGACTCTCTATTTCTCTCTTTTTTTCCTTTCATTTTTTTTATTATTAGTTAGGAGCTTTCACACTACCTGTTAAGGTAGCCCTCTTCTCACGGTAGATCTTCCTCTACATACTAGTGGTACATAGGCCAAAAGTACTCATGGATAGCTTCACACTTAACAGTTATAGGTAGTTATTTCTAACCAACTAGCCTGTGGATATTGCATTAGAGATAGATGTATAGGCATGTGGTCATACATTTGATCGAACAATCTCAATTCTATTGTCTCAGTATGAAACCTGAAGTATGAACTAGGTTAGAATCGATAAGTGCTTAAATTGAAACATACTCAAGATAAAACTCAACTCAAAGATTCAAAATTGACTCAAATAATATTTATATTTTTCTAAGAGCCATAGCCTAAAGTAGATCAATAATTGCATTTCATAATTCAATAATTATATTTCGTATCATCGGACTATGTATATCAAACTAAAACAAAATTCTTTTTTTTTGATGTTTTTTTAATAATGATATGCAAACATGAATAACGCATATAACGCATGAACAACCAGATAAAATATATGATATTACCACCCCAACCTAATTCAAATATTGTCCTCAATGTTAACAATAATAATGATGTTGGAAAAGGAATGAGTTCACATGATAAGAGAGAGCATGAACCTAGGTGAAACATGGTGTCATCCTGGAAAAGAATCAGGAAACAAAACAAAACAAAACAAACAAAAGGAAAAAGAAAGAAAATAAATAAATAAATATATAAAAATATACAAACAATGGGGAGGTAAAGATCAATCCTCATAAGCGGGGTCAGCAAGAGGGGCATCCTCCGCTACAGAGATCTTATTATCAAAGAACGATTTAAACCTTTATCCATTAAATTTGAACACTCTACCGTCCATGGCGTTTTCCACTTCGACAGCTCCATGTGGGAAAACATGCTTCAAAATAAAAGGTCTGGTCTATCTAGATTGCAACTTGTCTAGGTGAAGATGGAGTCTGAAGTCATAAAGGTAGACCTTTTGGTTTGGCTCAAAGTTCTTCCTCATAATCTGCCTGTCATGGGCCGCTTCATCTTTGCTTTATAGATGCGGGAGTTGTCATAAGCATCATTCCTCAATTCTTCAAGTTCTATTAGTTGGAGCTTTTATTGTGTGCCTGCAATGTTTAAATCAAAGTTAAGAGCTTTAATATCCCAATAGGCTCAATTTTCTAACTCAACAGGTAAATGACACGCCTTTCCAAATATAAGTCTATAAAGAGACATCCCAAGTGGGGATTTGTAAGCTGTGCGGTATGCCCAGAGTGCATCCGGGAGTCGTAAAGACCAATCCTTGCAGATCGAGATTTACCGTTTTCTCCAATATTTTTTTATCTCGCTATTTGCTAGCTCTGCCTGTCCATTTGTCTGTGGGTGATAAGCAGTGGAAATCTTGTGCACTACACCGTATCTGCACATCAAAGCCTCAAATGATCGATTACAAAAATGTTTCCCTTGATCACTAATAATGACACGTGGCGTACCAAAATGTGACAGTACATGTTCCTTTAAGAATTTAACCGCAATGGTGTTGTCATCAGCTCGGCACGCCACTACATTAATCCATTTAGACACATAGTCTACTGCAAGAAGAATGTAATTATATCCAAAAGAAGACGGGAAAGGTCCCATAAAATCGATACCCCAACAATCAAATATTTCAATGACAAGAATATGGTTAAGAGGTATCATATGACGACGGGATAATGCACCTAATTTTTGACACATTTCAGAGGAACGACAGAAACCATTTGTATCTTTAAATAAAGTAGGCCAATAGAAACCACTCTGCAGGATTTTTGCAGCAGTTTACTTTACTGAAAAATGGCCTCCACATGCGTGGGAATGACAAAATGTAATTACACATAAAACCTCATCCTCATGAATGCAACGTCGTAATATTTGGTCAGGGCAATATTTAAATAAATATAGGTCATCCCAATAAAAATTACGTACCTCGATCAAGAACATACGCTTATCTTGTGCACTCCAAATAAATGGAAACTCACCAGAAACTAAGTAGTTAACAATATGCTCATAACATGGTACTTGTGTAATAGCAAATAGGTAGACCCGGCCACGGTTCCGGTTCCGGAACCGAACCGGAATGGGACCGGTTCGGTTGGGGTTCCACCCCAACTCGAACCGGTCCGAACCGGAACCGAACGGTTCCGGTTGGAACCGTCGGGTTCCTGTTGGAACCGTAGGGTTCCAACAGGAACCCTAAGGCCCCCAACGGCTAGTAGCCGTTGGGGGCCTTATTCCCCCAACGGCTACTGCCATTGGGGGATGCAGGGAGCCGTTGGGCTCCCTGCCAAACGGCTCCCTGCCAAAAAAAAATTAAAAATAAAATTCTAAAATTTTTTTATTATATAAAATAAAAAATTACTAATGTACCCCTAATAACGGTAATAAAACGGTTATATTTAGGGGCATTTTTGGTATCAAAAAAATTCTAAAATTCTATAAATAGGATTCAAATTTCATAATTTCATCACACCAATTTCTCAACTCTCTCATTTTCTATAAATCTCTTATTCTCAATCTTACTTCAATACAATTCTCTTATTTTAGTTGTTAATTAATTTGTTATCACATTCGGCATTCGCATCGCAATTATTCAAATGGCAAGCTCATCCGAGAACATAATGTCAAATATGCCGACCCAGAGAGCGGCCCCAGTGTCAGTGCACAATCACGGAGAAGAGAAGTTAAGGCTCGGTCCTCCGATATTTTCAAAATTCATTTTAATTTGGAACGCCTAGACGATGGTTCACAACGAGCAATTTGCAACTATTGTGGGGTTATCTATAAATTTTCTGGTGGATACGGAAATATGATCAAGCACATGGAGAAACATCATCCGGTTGAATTTGGCATTGATACGACGCATACTCAAATGGCCAGACTTAGCGCAGGGGATCGTTGGTTATTACAACGAAATAAAAAATCTAGGGATACGACAACAACTAATAACCCTGAATTAGATAATTATTTATCTACAAATTTTGAGTTTTCTAATGAAAGTTTATGCAGTAAAAATTTTAAAATCCTTGAATGGTGGAACCGGCATCAAAATATATATCCTGTTTTATCTATTATTGCTAAAGAGATATTGGCAGCACCTATTTCCACCGTTGCGGTTGAGCAAGCCTTCAGCTTGGGAGGTAATATATTGGAAGCTAGGCGATCTTCATTACATCCAAGCACTCTAGAAGCAACAGCTTGTGTGGATGATTGGACTCGAGCTGATCTGAGACAACAAGAAGATGCCCCCGATGATTTTGAAGATTTGTTCGATAATGCTTCTGCAACAAGTGCAAGCGGAAGCTGCGGACCCGGAGCCGAAGGATCAACTGATAATGATGATTGATAAATGTAAAATTATAATTTACAAAGGGGATATGTCTTAAACTTGTAATGGAACTACGTGAGCTTTGATTCCTCTCACCCTTGGAGTGGAGGATACGTAGGCAACTTAAATTTAAAAAATTTAAGCCCAAGCTCTTCAATGTAATAATTTTTTTTTATTTATAAATTTAATCTCATTTTTTTTAATTAATAATTTTTTTTTATTTAATGATTTGACTCCTCTCAATTTTTTATTTTAATTAATTAAAAAAAAAAAAATGAACCGAACCGAACCGGAACCGAACCGTTCGGTTCCGGTTCGGTTCGACTTTCCGGTTCCACACTTGTGGAACCGGAAACCGGCCGGTTCGGTTCGGTTCCGAACCGGAACCGAACCGCCGGCCGGGTCTACAAATAGGTGTTAATCAGGGAAATCATCATGAATGGGTAGGCCATTGGCGGAATCATTAAACTCTAGATGAGATAAGTGATCTGCCACCACATTTTCAACACCCTTCTTATCCTTGATGGTTAGATCAAATTCCTATAACAGCAAAATCCACCCAATCAGTCTTGCATTAACATCCTTCTTCGAAAGGGGGTACTTAAGAGCTGCATGATCAGTAAAAATAGTGATAAGTGATCCAATAAGATATGCATGAAATTTATCCAAAGCAAAAACTACAGCTAACAATTCTTTTTCAGTTGTGGAAGAGTTCATTTGAGCACTATTCAAAGTTCTGCTAGCATAGTAAACAAAAAAAGTTTTCCCTTCCCTTCCCTTCGTTGACCCAAAACTGCTCCAACTGCATAGTCACTAGCATCACACATAATTTCAAAAAATAAGTTCCAATCAAGTGACTGCATAATTGGGGCAAAAGTGAGTTTAGTAACTAATATTCTGAAGGCATCTTCACACTCTCTTGTCCATTCAAACAAGGAATCTTCAACAAGAAAGTTACACAATGGTCTATATATGTAAGAAAAATTTTGTATAAACCTTCTATAGAAACCAGCATGCCCAAGAAAAGATCGAAAATCTTTCACAGTCTTAGGTATTGGTAACTTGGATATCAACTCAATTTTTGATTTATCGACTTCAATACCCTTGGAAGAAACAATATGACCCAAACCAATACCTGAAGAAACCATGAAGTGACATTTTTTCCAATTTAAAACAAGACATTTTTCTTGACATCGAGCTAACATCGCCTTTAGATTAAGTAAACAAGCATCAAAAGAGTTACCAAAGACAGTTAAATCATCCATAAATACTTCCATGTATTTCTCAATCATATCACTAAAAATACTCAACATGCATATTTAAAATGTAGCAGGTGCATTACATAAACCAAATGACATGTGACGAAAAGCATAAATACCAAACAGACATGTGAAAGTGGTTTTATCCTGATTTTCTAAAGATATTTTAATTTGATAATATCTGGAATAACCATAAAAAAAGTAATAGAATATGTGACCTGCTGATGAGCGGAAAATATATCAATATTTACCGCCCATTTTACTTAATATTTTGTTTAGTTTCTCGGGTTTGATGAACATTTTGATGTGTTTTAGTTTATTTTCCAGATAAAATAATATTGGGACTCAATGAAATCATTTAGGAAGAAATGTGGGTCAAATAAGGGCAAAAATTGGACTTGACATATTAATTTTGGAGATTAAAAACTTGAAAGGGCGTTCTAACGAAGTGCAGTTTCAGAAATTTTAGTTTTGTGCAACTGTCGTATGTTGGGAATAACTGTTTACTCTGATATCGAATTGAGCTGATTCAAGTTCCAGATTAAAGAAGACTCGAAGATCTACAACTTTTAAAGACAAAATAATTTCAAATTCTGAAGATTTCATGACCGATATTGATGAAACATCTAGAAGTGTGTTATGTGTAATTATTAAAGTCTTTTTCAAAGCAAAATAATAAATAAATAAATAAATAAATAAGTCAAACTCCCACCAAACATGATAGCAATTAATAATGGATTTGGTTGAGTGATTAGTGGAACAATTAATAATGGATTTGGTGGAGCAATTAGTGGAGGAATTAATAATAGATTTGGTGGAGAAACTAATAATGGATTTGGTGGAGGCAAAATTTTGCCTATAAATACCAAGCCATTTCATTTGTAAAATTCATACTTTCTTCTTTGAAATTCCTTAGGAATAACTAAGAAGATTTTATCTTGTTTGTTTATTTACAGCTTTCACTAATTAATTTCTACTTTCGCACTTTCTTTTCTTTACTTTTTCAGTTTTTACTTTCCGCAATTTATTTTTACGCACAGTACGTTCCTTTCTTTACTTTTTCAGTTTTTACTTTTCAAGAAATAAGGAGGTAACTCCCCTTGCTGGGGTAAAAGGTAAAGCTTTTATTATTTCTATTTAGATTAATCTCCCATAATTATAATATAATAACTATTTAAAATCCGACTTAACGAGGATACCGCCATATTGGTCGGTTGGTAATTAATTATAAATTGGTTTTAACCTGACTAAAAATGGATACCACTTAGTTGGTCGGTTGGTAATTAATTATTAATTTGACTTAATCAGGATACCGCCTATATGGTTGGTTGGTAATTATCACGCAAAGTTAATATATTATATTTAGGGAGATATCTAAAATAGTAGTAATAAAAGTGGATCCTCTAACCCCAGTATTTTCTTTTATTGTACTTTTACTTTATTTACTTTTCAGCAATTTACTTTCAGCATTTACTTTTCAGTATTTAATTTCCAGCAATTTACTTTATGTCTTTTCTTTTATTTAAGTTTTTACTACCCGTAAATATATGTCGTAACTAAGCCAGTTATCCGGGGTTTTGATAAAATCCAATATCACCGGTTTATAAGGGGTTAAATTACAGTTAGGGTAATATAAAGGTTTATTTATTAAGCTTTAATCCTAATGTTTTTTATTAACTGACCATTAATAAAATTGAACTTGCAAACTTAAAATGAACTTGGAAAAAAGATTTTAGGTTAAAGACTTTAGACTCAATAGCCCACGATCTTCCTTGAGGATAGATAACCCTTTAATAGATTTCCTTACAGGATAGGAATATACCTGTCGGGCGGGGGTAGCCATAATTGGAACTTAATCTTAATGAATTTAGATAACTTGGTTAACAAAGAAATATGATTAATTGGGTTATACTGGGTATTTGTATTTGACCATCGGAAGAGGCTTTTACATAATTTCGTGTTCCAGGTTAATAAACCAATATATTTCACAAACGTAAAATAACCACTTCATCTTTTAAAAAGATATTGGAAGGATTCACAACCCTGGATAAATTTTATAAAATTAATTTTTTTCTAAATCTACTTTCAAGCAATTTTAATTTACTTATTTTAATTTTAAAGTCACCATCCAATCAAACAATCAATTCATTAGATACTCATAAAATTTAACTTCATAAATTAATAGCTCAGGTATTAAGTCCTCGTGGGATCGATACTTTTTATACTACTTGAACGATACGTGCACTTGCGTTATACGCATGTGATTACGCCGGTGACTTGCTACCCGCTCAAGAATTTGGTCAATAAAAGGAAGTGGGAAATGGTCTTTTCGAAGGGTGGCATTTAACTTCCTATAATCTTTACACATGCGCCATCCCGTGACTACCTTGGTAGGAACAAGTTCTTCTGACTCATTCTGCAAAACAGTAACACCTGACTTTTTAGGGACAACTTGTGTATGACGAACCCATTTACTATCAACAGTTGGGTATATAATACCCGCATCTAATAATTTTATCATTTCATTTCTCACAACTTATTTCATATTAGGGTTAAGTCTATGTTAAGGGTCTCTATGAGGAATAGCTCCCTCTTATAGATGAATCTTATGGGAGCAAATCAATGGGTTAATACCTTTAATGTCGCATATGGTCAAACCAAGTGCAAATTTATGCTCATTCAATATGTCAAGTAATTTCTTACTTTGTGATGCACTTAGTTCATATGAAATAATAACAGGAAAGGTATCACCTGGTCCGAGAAACGCATGCTGAAGACCTTTTGGTAATGGTTTTAGTTCAACCTTTGGCATTTCAACTGTGGAAGGCTTCGGTTTCTACATGTCTCATAGTATAGCCTCAAATTGTGGTTGCCACACGCTTGTTCCATGATTCTGCAAAATAGAAAAGCCAATAGAGATATCAGGAATTATAGTAGATTCAATAGTATCTAAAATTTTAGAGTTAAGAAGAAGGTGTTCATGAGGGTTAGAGTCATGTTGTACGAAGGCTATTTCTGACACGATTATATCTATCAAGTATGTATGATGACACTCGTCATCATCTTGTGGTTGTTTCCCAACATGGAAAAATATTAATTTCCAATGTCATGTTCCTAAATGATAACTTCATGAGACCATCCCTGCAATTAATAAGGGCATTAACTGTAGCAAGAAAAGGTCTACCTAAGATGAGAGGAATATTTGACTCAATTTTAACCACAGGTTGAGTATCTAAAATCAGAAAATCAACTGGATAGTAGAATTTATCGATTTGTGATAAAACATCCTCAACTACTCCCCGTGGTGTTCTGATAGAACGATCAGCTAACTATAAAACTACAGATTTAGGTTTAATCTCTCCAAGTCCTAGCTGCATTTAAATAGAATATGGCATAAGATTAACATTAACACCTAAATCTAATAAATCTTGACCAAACTCGTATGTGCCAATGTGGCAAGCAATAGTGGGTCATTCTGGATCTTTTATTTTGGTAGGGTCCTCTGCTCAATTACTGCACTTGCTTGCTTTGTCAAGAATACAGTCTTCTTCACATGATTCTTTCTTTTCATGGTGCATAGACCCTTCAAAACTTTCGAATATGTGGGAACCTGTTTGATCACATGTAACAGAGAAAGATTAATTTTTACTTGCTTTAAATGTTCTAGGATCTCACCATTAGGGTCTGTAGCTCTCGAAGTAGGCGTAAGAGCTTGAGGGAAAGGTACTTGAACTGGGCTCTGCACCACTTGTTCTTCATGAAGAATATATGCACTAATACCTGTGGTGTCACCTTTAGTGTTGGAAATGTCCTGCACATTTATCTCTTTACCACTCCGAGTGGTGATGGCATTAAGACCTTTCACATTGGATGCATCATGGTCAGCCTATGCCATGTGTTGTCCTCACGGATTTGGTTATGTCTGAGATGGGAATTTTCCTAACTCTTGCACTTAACACGTTAGTTAATTTAGAAACTTTACTCTTTACCTCATTATTTTCCTCAACCACTTGAGCTATTAATGACTAAACTTTTGATTAGTTTTATTTTGGGCCTCTACAAATGCTTGCATAATATATTCTAAAGAGTTTCTATGAATGGTAGGTGTGGGATACTGAGGAACAATGTAGCCTCTAGGTTGTGGTGTTTGAGTGGGCTGTTGAGACTCATGTTTCCAACTGAAATTTGGGTGGTTCCTCCAACTAGGATTATAAGTGTCTGAATACGGTGTATAAGGTTTCTTGTGTATCTATACAATATTGCATTGTTCCTCATATGTTTCCCTCATCTCACCATATAAAGGACACTCTTAGGCTAGATGGTCAATCCCTTTACACACAAAACACGCCCCTTGGGGTTCTAACTGAGCTACTTCATGCATAGTTTTGCCATCTTTGGCTTTTAAACCTCCAATTTCTCTAGTTAATAGATCAACATGTGCTTTAAGACCATCATCTTCCCTAAAGTGGTGTATGCCTCCGCTAGAAGGAGTGAAGCATGTCCTATCGGTGTTATCCATGGAATTAGGTCTAGTACAAGTTTAAGCTTTTTCAGCTAAGTCATTTAAATACTTTATTGCTTCGTCAGGGTCCTTCTGTAAAAATTCACCATTGCATATCATCTCAACGAATTGGCGCTCTCTAGGGGTTAGACCGTCATAAAAGTAACTCACTATGCACCAACTCTCATATCCATGGTGAGGACACATAGCTAACATCTCTTTGAACCTTTCCCAAGTTTGATAAAGGGTCTCACTGTTTTTCTGGGAGAAAGTAGAGATATGTATTTTCAAGGCATTAGTCTTATGGAGTAGGAAGTATTTAGTAAAACATGTCTGTGTCATTTCACCTCATGATCCTATGAAACGAGGTCTCAATGAATACAACCAGCTTTTAGCTTTATCCTTAAAGGTAAAAGGGAAGAGCTTAAGTCTAACTGTGTCTGTAGTCCCAATTCGGTCATGAAAAGTTGCGACAACCTCTTCAAACTCCTTAATATGCAAATAAGGGTTCTCATTCTCAAAACCATGAAAAGTAGGGAGAAATTGTATCATTACATGCTTAAAGTCTATATGCGGTGCATTATGGGGAAACATTATACATGATGGTGTATCTGTGCGAGTGGGATGAAGGTACTTCTGAAGAGTCCTAATGGGTTGCTCTTCATGATCACTCATGTTGTGTATGTTAGATCTAGGTGGTGTAGCAAAAATGTTTTCAAATAGGCTTTCTGAATCTGAGTCATCTTCTCTAATTGTAGCAAATCTACCCAAACGATCCATAGGTCTAGGCATGCACTAAAACACAAATAAAACAAGAAATAGAAATAAAAGGAATAAATTCAAAATAAAAATTTAAATTAAAATGAATAAAAGAAATAAAAAGCAAAAAGGGAACGAAGTTACCGCTTTTCTGTTGATTAAGCAAACATGCTCCTTTTGATTGTAAATCATCTCCCCGAAAACAGCGCCAAAATTTGATTACACCCAAAAGTACTTGCGGTTATCGTAGTATAGCTGGGGTGTCGATTCCTCAGAGAGATAGTTACGAAGGAACTAAATCACTTAATACGAACGTTAACAATAACCAAATTAAAGAATAAGATTTAATTGGAAAATTAAAATAATGATTATGAAAAATGATTGAGGATTATTAATGAAAGAAAAACAGTAAAGCACGAGAATCCTTCTTGTATCGCATCCCTATATTCAGTAGTTGATTCCTTTTATTACTCAATTAAGGATTTCACTTTCCAAACCAACATCAGAAAATATTTTATTTTGAAACATATTAAATTCTAATGTAGTTGATGAATTACTTTCTCTATGTTAACATCACACTATGTTATCATTATGACCTATCTAACATCGACAGTATACCTAAAGGCAATACTACAGTAGAAGATTAACTCATAAAATGACAAAACCAGTTATAACTGGGTTCCCCAATCACATATAGAAAAAGCAAGACTATTCCTATATGAAAATTAGTAAAACACAATCTCTGGATTAATTATAAATCACAAGATAATAGAGAACAACAAAATATCAATTGTATTAAACATTAAAGATCATTCAGGAATCAAAAACAGGATTATAAGAATTTAAATACAAGAATTCATCCCTAGCTTTGCCTAGAAGATTAGTTCTCCATAAAAGAAGGAAACATAACTTGCAAATGATGAAGGAACATGTTCAGCTCGGTGCAGGACTTTTGAGTTTGTAGCTTCCCAATCTTTATAACTCTTTTCTTTTGTGTAGAATTCATCCATTGTGCTTGTAAAATACGACCTAATTAACATTCTCAAAATTCACCGTAGTGTCGCGATGCAGGATTGTGGCATCACGACGCCCAACACTCGAGAATTTGTTGTGCAGCTCGCTGATATGGCTTCTTGATGCCCAACTGTGGCGTCGCGACACAAGACATAATTTCGGGAATGCTATTTTCTGCGCGTTCCATTCTTCCCGCATGCTTCCGATGCGTCCGTAAGCTCCCAATACCTACAATAATAAAGGAAAATTACTAAATTAGCTTAAATACTGAACACTTTCTAAATTAATGTAATGAAAAAATTTATATAATAAAATATAAAATATAGAATTAAATACTTCGCAATAAACCCGAATAAGTGATGTTCAAAGTAAACTTCTGTGCACTTATTAAAACCCACGACTAAGACACCCCCTATTTTATCCATTTTAGCTCCACGTCTCAGCCCTCATTCAAGCTTAAGATTTGTGAGTTCTCTTACATTTCCAAGTGATAATTCAGCAAGTAAGTTCCTATTTCCTATCTTAATAATTTGTTACATCATTCTTCAAGCTCATCATATCCATCCATGAAATCTAAGCATGACTCATATCCAGTTTACATGATTTTGGTTAATTAGGGTGCTAATCATGCTTTGATTGGTGGATTTTATCATGATTTGTGTATGGATTGAGTTGAATTAAAACCTAAGGTTTGGGTTGAATATCAATACTTTGAGCATGTATGAGATGGATTAAGATCATAAATGCAAGGGAATGTTGGATTGGTGTTGTATTATGCCTGATAAAATCAGTTTCCATGTAAATCATGTTTAAATTGAAATTGATATCCATGAATTGTGCAGGGTTTGAGTTGAGATAGAACCTAGGGATTTTGTTGTGGTTGGCATGAAATCTTTATAGGTATGTTACTAAATTATGGTATTGTACTAAATTATGGTATTGATGGAGTTATCGTGTGACGGTTAAAAAGGTGTGGGGTGATTGAGCATGAATCTTTCATGCGTTTTCAAGTTAATGAGGATTGGATACCTTATTATGGTTGATGGATGTGTTAGCAATATCAGTTATGTTAGCGTGCTTTCTTTTGTCCATTATAGGAAATGTTGTTGGGATTTATGTCCTAGAGCTTCGTGTAATGTAAACGGAATTGTTTTTTGTAATAATAATAAATGCATTATTCATTTTATCAAAGTTGTTTGATTTATATCGCATATTCTCCAATTGTCTTGTTTACCTTGATTACTCTTGTACCTTTAGACTTAGTGTATGTTTGTTGCACAAGAGGATTTAAGTCTGAAGTTAGTAATCTAAATAGCCCATAGAGAGCAAACAAATATGGTACTTTGTTTGTGGTATATCTATAGCTGCGGTCCATTCTATACTTGTATGACGACCTTGATCCGGGATCGTTCATGTAGAGACATGGGAATTGAGGCACCTTGTATGATAAAATCATATAGGACTGGACTCAGATAAATATGAATTTCTTTTAATATCTGTTAACCAAAGAAATTCATTTTATCTAATAGATGGTCATATATGGATTCGATCTTAATCCTGAGTGTATTACGAACTCCTGCATGACAGGCTATGTCCTTTGATTTACTATGGTGAGGTTTGTGTTGCATTCCCGGCCAATAACTATGTATTTTGAGGATATGGTTTGGTATGTAGCTGGGAACGTTTTACATTGATATGGATTTCACTCATTCTTACGAGAAGCAGATGAATATCTCTTTTAAGAGTTGATTCGGGACTTGAACAATTTGAGCGCTCAACTTTTTTATTACGAATAGAAAGTATTTTATATTCATAATTGTTATGAATTAATTGTTCATTATAGAATCAATGGTGCTTAAGAGATATAATATTTCGAGGGGTTTAACAGACTTATGACCCGGCTCTATTTATGAGATATTCGTGAAGGGCTATATCCATATGTAATGACTATATCGATGCACACCGAAAATGTTCGGTTTACTTAATCCATCTACGGTAACGGGAGTTCAACTTCGAGTTTTTAATGGAATAACGTGGAGTTAATAATTCATAATATTTGATTAAAGAGTTTAATTAATATTTCGGAATTATTGGAGCTCGAAACCGTAGGTCCATTTGGTCCCCGTGCTAGCTCGATTAACTGTAGCAAACCTAATATAATTAGATTGTCTAATTATATGCTCACATTATATTTATTTATATATTATTAATAAGATTAATAATATTTATTGTCACAAATGAAAACTATGTTAAATTAGTTTAACTTAATATTTTCTAGAATTCTTTGATTATGAGATAATCAAGTCTTGATTATGAGATAATCAAGTTAGTAATAATTATGAGATAATTACTACAACATAATTGAAGGTAAATAAATCATTATTAATATATTGATTTTTATTTACCATTGGAGACAAAGCCATATGGCTTACCATGTCATCCAAACAATTATGTCTATTAGGTGGCTTGGATACACCTAATAGTTTTGTCATTAGCTAATGCATTTTATGCTTTGGTATGACCTCCACATTTATGTGTTTGCCATTGAAAGAAAGCATTGAATGCTTAATGACAAAGCCATTGTCTTTAGCTTAACATTTCTTATGCTTTGGTATGACATTCATATTTTTGTGTTGGCCATTGCAAGAAAGCATTAGATTCTTAATGATAAGGTTAGTTGGCTTGTGTAAGAGAATATAATCTCTACCATTTCTCTCACTTCCTAAGGTTAACACTTTGCATTAATTCACACAATTTTTGTGAGAAAAGATTTGAGAGAAAATAGAGGGAGTTCTAGCATTCACAAGTGTTTTGAAATTCCTAAAGTTAAACACCATTGTGACATCTTAAGTCTCTAAATAGTTTAGAAGTTTAATCTTTGTGAGTGAAGCCCACACTTCAGTTTGTTGGTTTCGAGTCATAGTTCGGAAGATCTAGTGGTTGATCCAAGTGTTGGACACCAAAGGATTGATCTTGGCTACTACAACAAAGGGAGAAGGCAAAGAAAATTTTGAAGATCTATACCGGACTCGGTGCCACCACAAGCAACTTCCGCCGCGCTAAGGAAAGTCATTTCCTACAATTGGTATCAAGAGTTTAAGGTTGAAAAGTTTTCTTAACCATTTCTTCTTTTAAGTTTAAGTTTTAATAATTTATATTAGATATAAATTATTAATATGCATGTTGTGATGAGTAGGCATAATTAGATTAATGAGATGAATGGTTTTTAATGTTTATAAGATGAATGTTTACTTTGATTCATGTGATGAATGTATTGCATTGATCGTTAATTTTTCCAGCTCTTATTTTCAGTATTGGAAATGTAAGACCATAAGGTCATATTCTTCCAAGTGTTGTAAGTTCATTTCCATTGTAATAAGTTCATTTTGTAACTTAACTAGTAATTTGGAGGAGCCGATGCCGCGTAGGACTCATTACGAACCTATTCCGCGAAGAACTCAACAATATACCATGGAGCAAGATTTGAAGACCAAATGATGCCTTGGATTTATTATACTAATTAGATTAGTATTTTTTTTTCAAAAAAATAAGACCCCGATTAATGAAATTTATGTATTTATGTGAAACTTCATTCCGTTACGAGTCCGTAGAAAAAAAACGGGGACCAAAATGGAGTTTGGAAGCTCCGGAACCGAGTAAATGAAGTTCTAATGTTCGAACATCAGACCGATCGCGTTCGAGCGCCAGTCAAATGCAACTCAAATGTTTGGCTACTGCCTCGAAACATTCGAACGCCAAAAGAACGCTACAGGAACGTTTTTCAGCCCAGACCTGGGCATATATATGTGTTTTAAATTGTTTATTAACATGTCATATAGCCTAGGGTGCCTACTCTTGCATTTTCACATGCCATAACATGTAGACATGCATGATATTCAAGTCATAAAATATGATTTTATGTAAATTTAAAAGTTAAATTAGAATATAAGATGCATGTTAATTAATTAATAAGATTAATTAGTTTAAAGGTTTAAAAATTATGAATTCAAGTTTAAGAATAAATGGACATTATGAGTAAATTATTTTCCTTGGTATATCGGATGGAAACCTGGATATAAATTGCATAGCCGCTTCCGAATGGACGGTAATTTGGTTTGCACTCGGGATACAATTCCACGTACCTTTGGAGTAAATAACGTACTTTTGATCTATTAAATGGTTTGATGACATATAGTCCATTAGTTGAATTCTAAAATTTTAAAACCTATAAGTGAACTAATTTTTTAAAAGTTAAAATTGATTAGATCACTTAAGAAAACTTGATTAAATTAGTTTAATTAAGTTAATTGGTTAGTAGAGACTAATCGGGATTAATGAATAAAATTTTAAAAGTTAAAATTGGTTAGATCACTATATCATCAACTAGTATTAATTAAGGTTATGACTTTAGCCAAGCATAATCTAAGATTCATAAAATACTAGTGAGATAGAAAACTTATTTTTTTTAATAGTGAGTGGGAGAGGGGTATACCACAATATATCCCGCGATCTCCATTGTTATCCAGAAACATGAGATTCAATAGGCGCCTCGAGACGGCTTTACTTTCGTCCCCCTAAGGATTGTGTCCTTTTTGGGTCAATATCAGGTTTGGATTCCGAAAGGATAGGGACTCTAGATGTATATGGTGATTTGACCTACCCTATGGCAGCACTTCACTAGTTAAGTCCAAGGGTTCCGAAATAATGGGTCACACTCACAAAGGAAAGATTAAGTTGTCAATCAAAGCTTCCTTGATCAAAATAACGGTAGTTGATTAATATAGGAATAAGAGTTATTCCAGATATATTAATCAATTGAGAATGTCTCAATCTATCATGCGAATACTAGACCTACCATACGGCGGCACTTATTTGTGGGATGATAGATAACCGTGGCATAGTAATTCTTTTAGGTTTCTAATTCATTATACATTGATCATGCATCATGTTTACTTTTATGCCTAAATGTTGGACAATTTTAATATGCGACGAATGAATATTGAATGTGTGTTTATTATTTTTTCAGCCATGGCATCTGCAATAATCTCCATTATCAAACAACAAGAAAAATTAACCGGGGATAATTATGTTAAATGGAAAAGTGACATGAATGCTATCTTGGTCTGTGAAGACCTTAAATTTGTCCTAATGGAGGAATGTCCTCCTGAGCCAGCACCTAATACTGGCAGAGCTACATGTAATGCCTATAATAATTGGATTAAAGCTGATGAGAAATCCCATAGCTTTTTGATAGCATCCATGTCTGAGGTTCTTGCTGCACAGCATGAGCCTATGGCGACAACATTAATGATTATGCAGTCATTATAGAACATGTTTGGGCAACCTTCAGACCGGCAACAACATGAGGCAATTGCCTCTATATTGACCGCTAGAATGAAGGAAGGCACATCAATCCGAGACCATGTGTTAAGGATGATGGCTCATCTTAATATGGCTGAAACCCATGGTGTACGTATTAATGTGCAAAGCCAGGTGACAATGATCATGGAAACCCTTCCGAAGAGTTTCCTGCATTTTAAGAGCAATTGTTCTATGAACAAATTGACTTTCACATTGACTGAACTGCTGAATGAGCTCACCAGTTACGAGTCCGTTATGAACGGTCCTCATAGGCCCAATACCGAGGCAAATGTTGCCGAATCTTCTAAACCTGTAAAGAAGAAGAAGAAGAAAGGAAATTGGAAGGCAAAGACAAAACCAATGAAAAAGAAGAACAATAAAAGCTTCAAAGGAACCAATGCCAAAGGAAAATGTTTCCATTGTGAACAACAAGAGCATTGGAAAAGGAATTGTCCAAAATACCTTGCAGAGCTTAAAGAGAAGAAGAATACAGGTAAATATGATTTACTTGTCATTGAGTCTTTTTTGGTGGAGGATGATAAATCCATATGGATTGTTGATTCTGGTGCCACTAACCATGTTTGTTGTTCTTTGCAGCTACTTGACTCATGGAGGGACCTTACTGAAGGTAGCTTTACCATGAGAGTTGGGACAGGGGATGCTGTTTCAGCAAGCGTAGTGGGAGTTTCAAATTTGAATTTTAATAAAAGTTATTTATGTTTGAATGATGTGCTATATATTCATGGTTTTCGCAGGAATTTGACTTATGTAACAAAACTTATGAAATGTGGTTTTTCTGTTTCGTTTAATAATAAGTTAGTTATTATTAGTAGAAATGGATTAAATATATGCACGGCAAACTCCAAAAATAATCTATATGTATGATGAGCGGAAAATATATCAATATTTACCGCCCCTTTAACTTAATATTTTATTTAGTTTCTCGGGTTTGATGAACTTTTTGATGTGTTTTAGTTTATTTTGCAGATAAAATAATATCGGGTCTCAATGAAATCATTTAGGATGAAATATGGGTCAAATAATGGCAATTATTGGACTTGATATTTTAATTTTGGAGATTGGAAACTTGAAAGGGCGTTTTGACGAAGTGCAGTTTTGGAAATTCCAGTTTTGCGCATCTGTCGTATTTTGGGCATAACTTTTTACTCAGATATCGGATTGAGCTGATTAAAGTTCCAGATTAAATAAGACTCAAAGATCTTTAACTTTGAAAGACAAAATAATTTCTAATTCTGAAGATTTCATGCCCGATATTGATGAACCATCCAGAAGTGTGTAGTGTGTAATTATTAAAGTCACTTTCAATCATTTTCAAAGCAAAAAATAAATTAATAAATAAATAATAAAAATTATCAAATCATCACCAAACATGATAAGAGATTAGTGGAGCAATTAATAATGGATTTGGTGGAGCAATTAGTGGAGCAATTAGTGGAGCAATTAATAATTGATTTGGTGGATGATTTGATGGAGGCAAAATTTTGCCTATAAATACCAAGCCATTTCATTTGTAAAATTCATACTTTCTTCTTTGAAATTCTTAATGAATAAATAAGAAGATTGTATCTAGTTTATTTATTTACAGTTTTTAGTAATTAATTTTCACTTTCGCACTTTCTTTTCTTTACTTTTCAGTTTTTACTTTCCGCAATTTACTTTTACGCACAACATTTTCTTTCTTTACTTTTGCAGTTTTTATTTTTCAAGCAATGAGGAGGTAATTCTCCTTTGTTGGGGTGAAAGGTAAAGCTTTTATTATTACTATTTAGATTAATCTCCCTTAATTATAATATAAAAACTATTTAAAACCTGACTTAAAAAGGGATACCGCTATATTGGTCGGTTGGTAATTTATTTTAAATTGGTTTTAAACTGACTAAATATGGATACCGCCTGGTTGGTCGGTTGGTAATTAATTATTAATTTGACTTAATCAGAATACCGCCTATATGGATGGTTGGTAATTATCACGCAAAGTTAATATATTATATTAAGGGAGATATCTAAAATAGTAGTAATAAAAGTTGATCCTCTAACCCCAGCATTTTCTTTTATTGTACTTTTACTTTATTTAATTTCAGCAATTTACTTTTTTAGCAATTTACTTTTTTTTTTTTACTTTTTACTTTTTACTTTTTACTTTATTTACTTTTCAGTAATTTACTTTTTAGTATTTAATTTTCAGTATTTTACTTTATGTCTTTTATTTTATTTAAGTTTTTACTACCAGTAAATATGTGTCGTAACTAAGCCAGTTAACTGGGGTTGTGATGAATTTTAATATCACCGGTTTATAAAGGGTTATTTTATAGTTTGGGTAATTTAAAGGTTTATTTATTAAGTCTTAAGCTTAATGCTTCTTGTTGTCTGATCACCAATAAGATTGATATGGTAAATCTAAAATGAACTAGACATAGGGATTTTAGGTTTCAGCCTTAGACTTAATAGCCCACGATCTTCCTTGAGGATATATAACCCTTTAATAGATTTCCTTACAGGATAGGAATATACCTGTCGGGCGGGGGTAGCCATAATTGGAACTTAAACTTAATGAATCCAGATAATTTGGTTGACATAGACATATGGTTCAATTGGGTTAAACTGGGTATTTGCGTCTGACCATCGACAGAGGCTTTTGCATAATTTAGTGTTCCAGGTTAGTAAACCGATTTATTACACAAACATAAAATAATCACTTCATCTTTTAAAAGATATTAGAATGATTCACAACCCTAGATCTTTGTGTCTTTTGTTATTTTCCTTAGTATTTTCTTTTGTCTTTTTATTTATTTATTTATTTAGCAAATCTACAATCAACCAAATCAATCAAGCAATCATTCTCTTCTCCCTCAATTAGATATCTGTAAATAAATAGATTCAATAATTAATAACAACAGTAGGAATTAAGTCCTCGTGGGATCGATATTTTTATACTACTTGAACGATACGTGCACTTGCGTTATACGCGTGTGTTTACGCCGGTCAAGTTTTTGGCGCCGTTGCCGGGGACTTATTTTTCTTGAGTTATTAATTTTGAAGTTATCTAATTTACTTGTATCTAATTTTCTTTATCTGTAATTTTTATTCTTTATTGTATTTTCAGGTGATTGAAAAAATAGACATTATTGGGAGATTGAGAGATCACGAGCTTTACAAGAAGATACACCCCACATTTGGGAGCAACAGTCCGGTTTTCTGAGGCCTGTTGTCCAACCCAACAATTATCACTGGATGCCAGAACCAATCAATTCCACATTTGCTCAACAGAACGAAATGGGGAGATGTGTAATATGTGATGGTAACCACCCGAGCGATCAATGTATATACCTTTCAGAGTGGCAGAATTTTCAGAATCATTCAAAGTATGAAAAACCATCACATTTTCCATCTTATCCACCATCCATATGCGATTTTCATCAACAACCAGATCCATCAGAGGAAGATCAGTTGTTAAACATGCTCAAATATATGTTCGAGAAACAAAAGTTGGATGCAATGCTTGAAACAAGCCAGAAACAATTTGAAAGTATTCAGAGACAATCAGAATTCATTCAGAGGATGACAGATCAAATGAGACAATTCACAGAAAACCAGAACTACATACCTCAAGAACCAGTTTCAGATGACACTGATGAAGCCTTCGAGTACCAATCATTTCACAATGACACTTCAACAGAGGAGGAGGCTGAGAGGTATCAACAACCAGAGGTTGAAAATTTTGAAACATGTATTTCACAGATGACAGATGAAGAGCTGAATACAAAAATTTTAAAAGACATCTGTGAAGAAAATGTGAAGCAAGAAGCAGAGCAAATGGAGGAGCAAATGTCTGACCTTAATAAAGATCCAGAGCATTCAGGAGAAACATCGCTGTTTTGGGGAGTACAAATCAAAGAAATCACCCAGAAGCTTGACAGAATGGAATTTCCATTCCAAGTCAAGCATCATACGAGACCTCCTGATTTTCTTTCTTTCTTTGCAGGAACCACTGGAGTAACAATGAGCAAAAAGGTGGCACGAGCACTGAATGAGACAAAACTCTTTTTGCCACTTTACCGTTGGAAGAGACCCTTCAAAAGCAACGCTCACGGGATTGTCTTTAATCGGACATCCAAAATGACATTGAAACCTCATTAACAGATGAATTTCAGTCACGTCTGGCTGAAGACGAAAAATTTAGCGCTAGCAGGGAGGCAACCCATGCAATTTGTTGTAATTTGTTTTCATATTTTGTGTGAACTTTTTAATTTTGTGTGTTATTTTTATAGGGAAAGGCACAAACGAAGCATTTTAAGACAGAAGGAATTGTGTTTGGCAATCAAAGATGAGAAACAATTCATTAGCGATTGCTGAATAAAGAATGAAATCTTGAGACACATCTTAATGAATTTATACTAAGCGAGTGGCGTATTGCGTACACAATTCCGTTGCCTTAATTATTGCTTTGATTCGCTTTTCTATTGTAATTATCTTTATTTTCGTAGACAGGATCCAGACTTTTTGACCTTTCACGATCTCTTTTGTTGTTTAGCTAACAATCGTCCTTTGGAAGATATTAGTGCTATTATTACTCACCCTTTTTCAGGTACTATAAATTCAGCCCGTCATTGCACTTTTGAAGGCATCCAGAATTGAAAAAAAGAAATACATATAAAAAATGGAAGCCACTTCAAGAAGACGAGTTGAGAACATCTGTGTGTTTTGCGGTAGTAGTGTTGGTACTAAACCATAATACATAGAAGCAGCACATGAATTGGGTTGAGTCTTAGCTGCAAGGAATATGCACTTAGTATATGGCGGAGGAAATCTTGGACTTATGGGGATCGTTTCAAGGGCTGTACAGGAAGGAGGCAGTCATGTTTTGGGAATCATTCCAAAACCCTTGGCAGAGGCAAATCTTATTGGATCATCAAACGGCGAGGAACTGATCGTATCAGGTATGTCTGAACGACTGGTAGAAATGATTAACCGTGCTGATGCTTTTATCGCTTTGCCAGGTGGTTTGGGTACATTGGAGGAAATTTTTATAGTTCTATCTTGGGCGAACCTTAACATACACCAGAAACCGCTTGGATTGCTCAATGTTGATGGATTTTATGATTTTCTTTGTGTGTTTCTTGATGATGCCCGGAGAAATGGGTTCGTGTCAAAACCTATGAAAGAACTCCTCTTTACTGCCAGAACTGCTCCAGATCTTATAGACCAACTCATAGCTTATGAACCACAAGTTGACCCTATCCTTTCAAAGATAAATTGGTCCGAGGACGATCGTGGTAAGAGGCGTCGGATTAATCTGGATCTTAACCTTTAATTTCCTGTAGATTTCAGCTAACCAGGTACGGCCTTCTTAACTCTCCTTTTACTGTTTAAGACATTAGGGACAATGTCTCATTTAGGTTTGAGGGAGGGAATTAGTTGATCAGTACCTTGTTTTTAGTTTGTGTGTTATTTTTAGTCCAAACTTTTTCGAAAAATAAAAAAAAATTAGAAATTTTCAAAAATTAAAAAATATATTGCGTTTTTGTGTTTTTATTCTGACTAAAAAGGTGAAATTGGTAAGAGGTAGCTGAGTAAGGAGTTTCCACTCCTGAGACGTATCTCAAACCTATTTTGAAACAAGTTAATTTTTGTTTATTTCCTTTTGAATTATTTAATTTGTAAATTCTCCATAAAATTGACCAAAATGAATCTTCATATGCTCAGTTGACAGATATTATCAACATACATGGTAACATATGGACATGAGCTAAAATTGAAAAGTTTGTAATATTCAGTGCTCTAGTTTAATTGGAAGAAGCATCTTAAAAAAGCAATGGAGTAAAAAAAAAAAAAAAAAAAAAAAAAAAAAAAAAAAAACTTCAGAGATCCGGGTTATTAAGTCTGTAAGGGTGTTTTAACACCTAGTGCCCTAAAACCAACTGGTTTGGGAGTCACTGGCCCAAAGCTCGCTACATGGATCAAAGATGCTGCAAAAATATATATATCTGAAGTCTGAGTAATTAAGTCCGTAGGGGTGTCTTAACACCCGGTGCCCTAAAGCCAACTGGTTTGGGAGCTACCGACCCAAAGCTCGCTACATAGATGGAAGATATTGTATATAAATAAAAAAAAATAGAGAAAAATCAAAGAAAAAATCAGAAAAATGAGAAAAAATTATCCCATTGTTGCAAAAAGATGTGAAATCTGATAGAACTTTAGGACAAAAATATTACTCTCTTATCAACTGCACTTATGACTGTTGTGGGCAAAAATGAGTTGTTTAATATTTTGTTGGCTGTGTATATGGAGAATGGTAAAAATAATCGGAGAATTTACTTATTCGGTAATTTAGAATGAAACAAAACAACTAGTAATTTGGAGTAAAAGTTTCACCTGATTAGTCACTAACATCTTTATTCTCTTTTCGCTTGTCTTTTTGCTTTTGTGTGCATTAGTTTTATTACCTGTTTACTTTTGTAAAATTTTTGTGGGTATCATTGCTGTAAACCCTCACGAGACTACAACTCGTCCACTAGGGACACCTAGGGGTTTAAAGGCTTGTTGCATATGCTAAATGCAACCGTGATCCCTACGAAAGTGGCTTAGTTTAATTTTATTTTTATTTTGTTGTTTTGCTCGAGGACTAGCAAAATGTTAGGTTTGGGGGTGTGATGAGCGGAAAATATATCAATATTTACCGCCCCTTTAACTTAATATTTTATTTAGTTTCTCAGGTTTGATGAACTTTTTGATGTGTTTTAGTTTATTTTGCAGAAAATAATATCGGGTCTCAATGAAATCATTTAGGATGAAATATGGGTCAAATAATGGCAATTATTGGACTTGATATTTTAATTTTGGAGATTGGAAACTTGAAAGGGCGTTTTGACGAAGTGCAGTTTTGGAAATTCCAGTTTTGCGCATCTGTCGTATTTTGGGCATAACTTTTTACTCAGATATCGGATTGAGCTGATTCAAGTTCCCGATTAAAGAACACTCAAAGATCCTTAACTTTCAAAGACAAAATAATTTCTAATTCTGAAGATTTCATGCCCGATATGATGAACCATCCAGAAGTGTGTAGTGTGTGTAATTAAAAGTCACTTTCAATCATTTTCAAAGCAAAAAATAAATTAATAAATAAATAATAAAAATTATCAAATCATCACCAAACATGATAAGAGATTAGTGGAGCAATTAATAATGGATTTGGTGGAGCAATTAGTGGAGCAATTAATAATTGATTTGGTGGATGATTTGATGGAGGCAAAATTTTGCCTATAAATACCAAGCCATTTCATTTGTAAAATTCATACTTTCTTCTTTGAAATTCTTAATGAATAAATAAGAAGATTGTATCTAGTTTAGTTATTTACAGTTTTTAGTAATTAATTTTCACTTTCGCACTTTCTTTTCTTTACTTTTCAGTTTTACTTTCCGCCAATTTACTTTTAAGCACCACAACATTTTCTTTCTTTACTTTTGCAGTTTTTATTTTTCAAGCAATGAGGAGGTAATTCTCCTTTGCTGGGGTGAAAGGTAAAGCTTTTATTATTACTATTTAGATTAATCTCCCTTAATTATAATATAAAAACTATTTAAAACCTGACTTAAAAAGGGACCCGCTATATTGGTCGGTTGGTAATTTATTTTAAATTGGTTTTAAACTGACTAAATATGGATACCGCTGGTTGGTCGGTTGGTAATTAATTATTAATTTGACTTAATCAGAATACCGCATGTATGGATGGTTGGTAATTATCACGCAAAGTTAATATATTATATTAAGGGAGATATCTAAAATAGTAGTAATAAAAGTTGATCATCTAACCCCAGCATTTTCTTTTATTGTACTTTTACTTTATTTAATTTCAGCAATTTACTTTTTAGCAATTTACTTTTTTTTTTTTTTTTTTCTTTTACTTTTTACTTTTACTTTATTTACTTTTCAGTAATTTACTTTTTAGTATTTAATTTTCAGTATTTTACTTTATGTCTTTTATTTTATTTAAGTTTTTACTACCAGTAAATATGTGTCGTAATTAAGCCAGTTAACTGGGGTTGTGATGAATTTAATATCACCGGTTTATAAGGGTTATTTTATAGTTTGGGTAATTTAAAGGTTTATTTATTAAGTCTTAAGCTTAATGTTTTTTTTATCTGATCACCAATAAGATTGATATGGTAAATCTAAAATGAACTAGACATAGGGATTTTAGGTTTCAGCCTTAGACTTAATAGCCCACGATCTTCCTTGAGGATAGATACCCTTTAATAGATTTCCTTACAGGATAGGAATATACCTGTCGGGCGGGGGTAGCCATAATTGGAACTTAAACTTAATGAATCCAGATAATTTGGTTGACATAGACATATGGTTCAATTGGGTTAAACTGGGTATTTGCGTCTGACCATCGACAGAGGCTTTTGCATAATTTAGTGTTCCAGGTTAGTAAACCGATTTATTACACAAACATAAATAATCACTTCATCTTTTAAAAGATATTAGAATGATTCACAACCCTAGATCTTTGTGTCTTTTGTTATTTTCCTTAGTATTTTCTTTTGTCTTTTTATTTATTTATTTATTTAGCAAATCTACAATCAACCAAATCAATCAAGCAATCATTCTTTCTCCCTCAATTAGATATCTGTAATAAATAGATTCAATAATTAATAACAACAGTAGGAATTAAGTCCTCGTGGGATCGATATTTTTATATACTACTTGAACGATACGTGCGCTTGCGTTATACGCGTGTGTTTACGCCGGTCAATGTATTAAGGCCGTTAATGCATGAATCACTGCTTAATACTGAAATATTTAAGATTGAAAGATCTAAAACTAAACGGTAAAAGATTTCTCATGATGATAACTATTTATGGCACCTTAGACATGGTCACATTAACCTTGACCGGATAGATAGACTAATTAAGAACAAAGTTTTAAATCAGTTAAAACTTGGTACTTTACCTGTCTGCGAATCCTGTCTAGAAGGCAAAATGACCAAGAGACCTTTTACTGGAAAAAGGATAAGAGCCAAAGAAACTCTTGAGCTAATACATTCGGATGTTTGCGGACCGATGAATGTAAAAGCCCGAGGTGGTTTTGAATACTTCGTCACTTTCATTGATGATTATTCCAGATATGGGTATGTTTACCTAATGCATCACAAGTTAGATACATTTGAAAAGTTCAAAGAGTATCGTGCTGAGGTTGAGAACCAGTTAGGTAAAAGCATCAAAACTCTACGATCAGATCATGGAGGAGAATACCTTGATAGAGATTTCGAGGAATTCTTAGTTGAGCATGGAATTGTTTCACAACTCATAGCACCTGGAACACAACAATAAAATGGTGTTGCATAAAGGAGAAATCGAACCCTACTAGACATGATAAGATCAATATTTAGTTATAGCACTCTACCTAGTTCATTCTGGGGGTATGCATTGCAAACTGCAATGTATATCCTGAATGTAGTTCCTTCTAAGTCTGTTTCTAAGACTCCCTTAGAGTTGTGGAGTGGTCGTAAAACTAGTTTGTGACATTTTCGCATATGGGGGTGTCCGGCACATGTGCTAAAGAACAAGACTACTAAGTTGGAACCACGTTCACATGTGTGCCTATTTGTAGGCTATCCTAAGGAAACTAGGGGTGGATTCTTTTATAGTCCAGAAGATAATAAAGTATTTGTGTCGACAAATGCTATATTTCTTGAGGAGGACTATATGAGTGAGTTCAAACCTCGAAGTAAAGTATTACTTGAGGAGTTACTTACTGGTACGACCAGTACACCATTGTCAAATGTTGACAAAGACATAACACCTTCTACATCTGAAAGTCAGATGCAAGTTTATCAGGATACCATACCACCTAGACGTAGTGGGAGGGTTGTAAGACAACCTGAACGCTATCTAGGAAATGGTGAGGTGCAAGTTGTTGCATCTTATGATGGTATAGATGATCCATTGACCTATCATAGTGCAATGGAAGATACTGTTAAAGAGGAATGGCTCAAAGCCATGAACCTCGAGATGGAGTCTACGTACTCTAACTTAGTCTGGGAACTTGTAGACCAACCTAATGGAGTAAAACTCATAGGTTACAAGTGGATCTACAAGTGAAAAAGAGGAATAGATGGGAAAGTACAGACTTTCAAGACTAGGCTAGTGGCAAAGGGTTATACCCAAAAAAAAAGAGTTGACTATGAAGAAACTTTCTCGCCAATAGCCATGCTTAAATCCATCATGATTCTTCTTTCCATTGCCGCATATTATGACTATGAGATTTGGCAAATGGACGTCAAGACTGCATTCTTGAATGGTAATCTTGATGAGAGTATCTATATGGTACAACCAGAGGGGTTCATTACCCAAGGTCAAGAGCAAAAAGTTTGCAAGTTGCAAAGGTCCATTTATGGACTTTTAAGCAAGCATCTAGATCTTGGAACATAAGGTTTGATACTGCGATCAAGTCTTATAACTTTGAGCAGAACATCGATGAGCCTTGTGTCTACAAGCGCATCATTGATGGGAATGTGGTTTTCCTTGTGTTATACGTTGATGATATTTTACTCATTGGGAATGATGTAAAGATATTATCGGACGTGAAAATCTGGCTAGCTAACCAATTCCAAATGAAATATTTGGGAGAGGCAAGTTATGTACTTGGGATCCAGATCATTCGGGATCGTAAGAAACGACTGTTAGCAATGTCTCAAGCAACCTATATCGACAAGATTCTTGTGCGATTTGGTATGCAGAATTCCAAGAAAGGTAATTTACCTTTCAGACATGGAATTCATTTGTCTAAGGAACATTCTCCTAAGACACCTCAAGCAGTTGAGGAGATGAGACATATACCATATGCTTCAGCAGTTGGAAGTCTTATGTATGTTATGTTATACACGAGACCAGACATCTATTTTACAGTGGGAGTAGTCAGTAGGTTTCAATCCAACCCAGGATTAGATCATTGGGTAGCGGTGAAACATATTCTCAAGTATCTTCGGAGAACGAGAAATTATATGCTTGTATATACAAGTCAGGATATGATTCTGAGATGATATACTGACTCTGATTTTCAGACGGATGTCGATTCTAGGAAATCAACATCTGGATCAGTGTTCACCCTAGGTGGTGGGGCTATAGTATGGAGGAGCATTAAGAAATCTTGTATTGCTACTCCACCATGGAGGCTAAATATGTAGCAGCTTGTGAAGCAGCTAAGGAAGCAGTCTGGCTTAGTAAGTTCTTGGCAGATCTGGAAGTTGTTCCAGATATGGATAAACCACTCACACTTTATTGCGATAATAGTGGTGTGGAGGTGAACTCCAAAGAACCAAGAAGCCACAAGAGGGGTAAGCATATTGGGAGGAAATATCACCTCATCAGGGAGATAGTGCAGAGAGGAGATATCGCTGTCACACAGATTCCATCCGCAGACAACCTGGCTGATCCGTTTACAAAGACCTTATCAGTTAAAGTATTTGAAGGTCACCTAAATGGTTTAGGTTTACATGACATTTCCCATTTGCTCTAGTCCAAGTGGGAGATTGTTGGGATTTATGTCATAGAGCTTCGTGTATTGTAAACATAATTATTTTTTATAATAATAATAAATGCATTATTCATTTTATCAAAGTTGTTTGATTTATATCGCATATTGTCCAATTGTCTTGTTTACCTTGATTAGTCTTGTACCTTTAGCCTTAGTGTATATTTGTTGCACAAGAGGATTTAAGTCTGAAGTTAGTAATCTAAATAGCCCATAGAGAGCAAACAAAGAGGATACTTTGTTTGTGGTATATCTATATATGCGGTCCATTCTATACTTGTATGACGACCTTGATCCGGGATCGTTCCTGTAGTGACATGGGAATGGAGGCACCTTGTATGATAAGATCATATAGGACTGGACTCAGATAAATATTAATTTCTTTTAATATCTGTTAACCAAAGAAATTTATTTTATCTAATAGATGGTCATATATGGATTCAATCTTAATCCTGAGTATATTACGAAATCCTGCATGACAGGCTATGTCCTTTGATTTACTATGGTGAGGTTGGTGTTGCATTCCCGGCCAATAACTACGTATTTTGGGGATATGGTTTGGTATGTAGCTGGGAACATTTTACATAGATATGGAATTCACTCATTCTTACGAGAAGCAGATGAATATTTCTTTTAAGAGTTGATTCGGGACTTGAACAATTTAAGCGCTCAACTTTTCTATTACGAATATAAAGTATTTTATATTCATAATTCTTATGAATTAATTGTTCATTATAGAATCAATTGTGCTTAAGAGACAAAATATTTAGAGGGGTTTAACAGACTTATGACCCGGCTCTATTTATGAGATATTCGTGAAGGGCTATATCAATATGTAATGACTATATCGATGCACACCGAAAGTTTTCGGTTTACTTAATCCATCTACGGTAACGAAAGTTCAACTTCGAGTTTTTAGTGGAATAACGCGGAGTTAATAATTCGTAATATTTGATTAAAGAGTTTAATTAATATTTCGGAATTATTGGAGCTCCGAACCGTAGGTCCATTTGGTCCCCGTGCTAGCTCGATTAACTGTAGCAAACCTAATATAATTAGATTGTCTAATTATATGCTCATATTATATTTATTTATATATTATTAATAAGATTAATAATATTTATTGTCACAAATGAAAACTATGTTAAATTAGTTTAACTTAATATTTTCTAGAACTCTTTAATTATGAGATAATCAAGTCTTGATTATGAGATAATCAAGTTAGTAATAATTATGAAGTAATTACTACAACATAATTGAAGGTAAATAAATCATTATTAATATATTGATTTTTATTTACCATTGGAGACAAAGCCATATGGCTTACCATGTCATCCAAGCAATTATGTGTATTAGGTGGCTTGGATACACCTAATAGTTTTGTCGTTAGCTAATGCATTTTATGCTTTGGTATGGCCTCCACATTTATGTGTTTGCCATTGAAAGAAAGTATTGAATGCTTAATGACAAAGCCATTATCTTTAGCTTAACATTTCTTATACTTTGGTATGGCATTCACATTTTTGTGTTGTCCATTGCAAGAAAGCATTAGATGCTTAATGACAAGGTTAGTTGGCTTGTGTAAGAGAATATAATCTCTACCATTTCTCTCACTTCCTAAGGTTAACACTTTGCATTAATTCACACAATTGTTGTGAGAAAAGATTTGAGAGAAAATAGAGGGAGTTCTAGCATACACAAGTGTTTTGAAATTCCTAAAGCCAAACACCATTGTGACATCTTAAGTCTCTAAATAGTTTAGATGTTTAATCTTTGTGAGTGAAGCCCACACTTCAGTTTGTTGGTTTAGAGTCATAGTTTGGAAGATCGAGTGGTTGATCTAAGTGTTGGACACCAAATGATTGATCTCGGCTACTACAACAAAGGGAGAAGGCAAAAAACAATTTGAAGATCCATACCGAACCCGGTGCCACCACAAGAAACTTTCGCCGCGCTAAGGAAAGTTGTTTCCTACAAATGTCATGACATGTGTATAAGTTTTTAGTGATTTAGTTGAACTGGTACCCCATAATTGCTTAGGATGGTAGAAAATTCCTTAAGCCTCTTCGACAGCATGGGAACATACATTATTCACGCATGTATGTAGAATCATAAATACCAAGCCTACGAACTGTATTCCCATCGCATGTTTATATATTCAATGCATGAGTCCCAATTAGTCCCACATGTCAGCACAATCAGTAGGAATTGATATCAACTCTGTGAGTCATAATTTTTCATGATTTAAAACTTGAATGATTTATAAATTGAATTTATGTTTACATGAATATTGAAGTTTGAATTGATACAATCATGTTTTCAACTCGTTATGTCTTTATGTTACATTATTTGAATACACGTCTTCGAGTCATAATTACATGTTTCACACGTTACTGATTATGATTTATTAGTTTACGTTATATAAAACTTAGTCTACATCCAATTCCTTTATGTAAGCATTAACATGTTTTCAAATGCCAGTAGAGTGTGGTCTCTTCATGTTCAGCTACTCGAGTATGCTCACAAAGCCTAATGATTTTCAGTAACCTTGTTAGTCTTATTCATGTTCATGTTCAAGATCACCTTCTTATGCGGTGCCAGATCCAGCTAAGTAGGTCTCACAGCTCCAGACTACAATACTGGTGCTGATTTTCATGACAAATGTTACAAGTACGAGTTATATGTGTTTTCCATGTCATTGTTTTATACTCAAGATTTGTATTCAGATATTTATGTTTCCAAGGATAGATCTTTCAAGACTGTAAATAGTTTAACAAGCTATAATATTTTATTTTATATTCAACATTTACTCATTCGGTCATTCATATGACTTAACCCCCCCCCCCCCCACACACTCTCAATTTTTTGGATGCAGGTTTCGTCGGTATCCTCTTCTTTCGGGGAGAACTCCCTCATGTCAGTTTGTTCAGTTCAGAGGTGATGGATACCAGTTGCAGTCTTAGGGATGCATGTTCATGGGTCCACATATATGCACGGTTTTCATGGTAGATCGTGGGGCTAAGTAATGCCACATGTATGGTACATGATACGTATGTATATGGATATATTATAAATACCATATGTATTAAGTAATAATCATGCATGTTTACAAGATATTATATGTTTAAATATTTTTACAGTAGTAAAAGTATAAATTTATTTTAGTTTTTGACACGTCATGCATGTCCACGTCTGAGGCTTGGGGAGTGGTAACACTATGTCATGTCAGTCAGGTCTTGGAAATATTGACATGTGACATATAGTTGCTAGAATTTAGGGTAATGGACAACTCTTGTAATGAGGTAATGTAACATCTCAGATCTAGCGATATTATCGGCATATGATAAGTTAACCTAACACCTACGCCTTGCTCTAATCAACTATATGATTGACTAAATGAATACATAAATTGACCATTTCTATTATGTAATAATATACCGAACATTTATACAAATCAAGATGAATATGTATAATAATATCTTAATGTAATAAAAATATAATGCAATTTTTCATTAAACATAATGGTGCTCAAGTGTAACTATCTATATGCATGATTGTCTAGGATTGCCCAATGATTGTAGTGTCTCATCATAATGTTTCCAACACTTGGGTGAGTTTCCCTATCACCTTCTTTTGACTCCTTAATGTGCTAGCAAGTAGAAATTTTGCAATAAAATTCCATGGGGAGAGGATGAAGCTCACGGTTTTGGAGGCTTGGAGGAGAGAATGAATAGTGATTTTTGTTTCCAAAACATATCACTTAAGTTGACTTGTGTTTGTGTAATAAAATGCCATATTTATAATAGCCAACAACTTCCATCACACTTATGACTACTTGATGTAAGTCAAGTGTCAAGTTGATGTAAGTTGGTGGGCCCCACTTTAAATTCAAAATTCAAGTGGGCTTGCTCAACACACTTCGGGCTCGGGTTCGTTTAATCCGATTAAATGAATCTTCCATTGCGACGTACTTAAAATCCAATTTAATTAAATAATAATGCCTCGCAAAATTATTACGAAAGTCGCACGCAAATTAATTCCAAATTAATTCGTTCGCACGAATTAAAATCCAATTTTAATTTCGCATTGAAATCCAATTTCAATTAATATATCCAATATATTATTTTAGCCCAATTAAATAAGTTAAATAGAGAAATCCAATTTGACTATGAAATTTATTTTACCGATTAATTCCAAATTAATCACGTTCTCTCCTATCGATGAATTTAATCCCAGATAAATTCTCGACGCAATTAATCCAAGATTAATTCTTTCTCTGATAATTAATCCCAGATTAATTCTTGCCGTAATTAATCCCAGATTAATTTTCTCTCTCATAATTAATCCCAGATTAATTTAGTTCGAGTCAAATCTCATCGGTGAATCTTTGGGAAGCGACCCAAGAGATCCCTGGATATGTTGGCAGTAAATACGGTCATCGGACTATCCGAACACGTGCCTACCCGGTACCATGTTCTTACCGATTTACAAGACATGGTTGGCTTCTAGCAAAACACCGTGCCTACCCAATTCTCGAGAAATATATTCAACATAGAATATATATAATTTATATTAGGCGTAGTATACTAAGTATTGCGTATTACGATCCAGTATCGGATGTCACGTGTTAGGCCTAGGGTTGGAATTGTGTCTGCCCCGTACGAAGCATATATCGGATCACTGACAACTAGTCTCTATAATAGGATAATCATGACCTAGTCATAATATCCTGATGACTGCAGTACTTAAGAGTACTAGTTCCGTATCCTACGTGATCATCATCTCCATATGACAGAAGTGATACATCTATCTTGACATAACACCCAATACACTACGATTCTCAGTATACCCAGAAGAGGCGTACACCGAACCTGTTAAAACCTCAGACGACCAAAACCAAAGCGTACTGATTGTCGCAAGTATTAGCGATGCAAGTCTCAGGTTAAGACCAAATACACCTACCCTGATTCGGATTCCCATAGACACATAGTCATACTACCAACGAGATTCCGAGGGGTTTATCCAGAGTGAAGCTGTTCTCGATCCAACGGCTAACAAAACCTCTTATCACACTTGCATAAGTATCCAATACTTAAATATATGAGAACTATGTCGTTAAGCTTCCATAACGCGCACAAGTGCAATACTGGCCTATTCCGCATTATCGATGTCCAGTCTCGATAATACTACGACTATGGATATTTAATGATTAAACCTTCTATGGATTAATATTGTCTCATATCTTATTAATCCGGTACTAATCATATGGACTCTTATCATTTATATATCTAAGTAATCCAATTACAAAATGATAAAAGAGTAATTTCCTTTGTCACATAGTTAATTTTGTACAAGAATACCATGTTCTTTATAAAATAGTGATGCTATGGGTCATAATTGTCCAACAATTCTGTCCTCAAGGTATTGACGTAGCCCACTAATAATAAACATGCAAAACAAACTAGTGTTGTGGGGAGTAAGTATTTTGGAATACTCAGTGAGTGGATAAAATTTAAAATTGAAACTAATAAATTCTGTAAATCTAGTAGTAGTGGTGGTGGCTTGAGGCGTTACGTATCGCCTTCCCCCAATTCAATAAGACTGCACTCATGAATGTGTCATCTGAGGCAAGAATAGCTCCGGCCCCAATATAATTTGTACTATGACAACAAATATGTAGCAATCAGGATTTGAACATCTCTCCTAACATCGCCCTACATATCGAGATTTGCTCGTCGCCCCAATATATGGTTGCATATTAGCCACTTACTAAATACTATTTAATAAAACTGTCTTTGAAACAATAACTTAAAACTATGTATGGAGTTCAAAACATCATATCAAATTCTTTCATAATGTAATAATTCAAAACCATATATATTTTGATGCACACTAAAAAGTATACATTTATTAAAAGAAAAATTAATCATTTTACATTTGTAGTTTCATTAATCCTCTTAATTTAGTATATTTGTAAAATAATAATTAAATTTATGTTTTATATATTTTTATTGTGATTTTTATTTCTCCTGTAGATGAAATAATACTTGGATGTGTAACTAGAAAATTGGACATGACATTTGGATTTTGGAGGCCAAAAACTTGAAAGGGCGTTCTAACAATGTACAAATTCATAAACTCCAACCCTGCGTAATTTTCGTATTTTGGCCATAACTTTTTACTCTGATATCGGATTGAAGTGATTCTAGTTCCAGATAAAATAAAATTCAAAGATCGAAAACTTTTCTATTGACAAGATTTTCTAATTCTAAAGTTTTCAAGGCCAAAATTGATGAAAAATCTAAAATGTGCTATATGTAATTATTATTCAAATAAAAAAAATGATTGAAATCAACCTTTTCGGTGGATTGCCATCAAATCCTTGCATGTTTGGTAGAACTAATTATGCAATTGCAATTAAAATTGCAATTACATAAGGAGGTGCGAGCATCTCTATAAATATAGATGCTCAACACCTTATTTCCTTAGCAAAAGTTTCCACTGGTCTCTCCGAGACTTTGTGGGATAAGCTCTTGTGTGTATTTTTCTTTTGTTAAAAAAATTATGAGTGTTTTTAATTATATCTTGTTCTGCTAGTTTTTACCATGCTGGGGTAAATGGTGAAATTAGTAATATGAAAATATATGTAATTTTTATTTATATTATATTTTATAAATTGTGATAATTTCCCAAATAAAATTCATACTCTAAATTTCCCAAATAAAATTCATACTCTTTCCAGTTTATTTAGGACTCTTGAATAGCTGTAGATAGTCCATAATTGGCACAGATAATACTTGAATCTTATAAATGAGAGAGAGAAGACTATTAAAGATTTGGATTAATTATAAATAATATGGTTTCTCCTATATGGCTTGTTTTATATATTTGACATAATTGAGTACCTTGGTAGGACTTGTTATAAACAAATATTATCACCGCCTTTATAGCTGGGTTTATATGTTTTGGCATATTTAGTACCTTGGCAGGACTAATTATCGATAAGACGAATTACATGTTTTGGCATAATTAATATATAATAATTATGAAATAAATTGATTAGGAAATAATTATAATTTATATTTTTTTAAAAGTAAAATTTATTTTATATTTGAAATATCAAGAGTGGATCCCCGAAGCCTAGTATTTTATTTTATTATTTTTATTTTATTAGTTGAATTATTATTTTATCTTATTAAATTTATTCTCTGTGGATCAACCCCTGACTTACCGGGTTATTTTATTACTTCGACACTCTTATACTTGGGAGTAAAGAACCACTTTTTGAGCGTGTCAAGTTTTTGACGCTGTTGTCGGAGAATAAAATTTAATAGATAGAGTAATAATTTAACATTATTGTATTTTTTTCACTTTTGTGTTGTTTTATGCGTTTTTTTTAAAAATCTTTTATATTTTTTTGTTGTTTTGTGCATTTTGTAAAAAGAAAAAAACATCACTTTTCTAAATTATAGTCACGGGAATCTGACTTTAAAAGACACTGTTTGCAGATTTATAAGAAAATTGGACAGGAAGCATATCCTCGACCCATAGAGGGCGTTCACGCCATTACTGGACGTAAAACCAGAGGAAGATGTGAGATACAATCACAACTACATTTCTGTTTACTATTTTTATTTTTTATTTTTTTTAGCTATAATCTTTTTTTAGTAGCAGTGTTGTAGATTTAATTGTCAACACCACACGAATCATGTGATGTCTTCTAAACTCTATTTATTCTTATTTAGACATTGTGGAATATTTCTCAATCTAGTTGGGGGGTAGTTGACTAGAATGCTTTTATTTTTTATTTTTTTTAAAAAAATTATTTTGTTTTGTATGTAAAAAATAAAAAAAAAATTGTTTTCATTTTTAATGTAATTCGTAACAAGTTATTCTTATTTTTTTTCCTTTTGAATCATTTAAATTTGTGAATTCTCCATAATATTGATTAAATTTGATCTTCATATGCTCATTTCACAGGTATTATTACACATACACAGTAACATATGAACATGGGTTGTAAGTGAAAATTTTGTAATACTTAGTTCTACAGTTTGTTGGAGGTAGAGCTTAAAGGCAATGAAATTTATATTTTTGTTAAAAAAATAGAATAAAATTAAAAAAAAAATCATGTTTTTACTTAGTAAGGGATATCTTGTCTCAGTAAGTAATGATTATTCGCGTAAAATGATAGAGTTTGAGTTCGTAAAAAAATGTGTGAATAAGTTTGATTTTGTAACCTCTCTAACTCGAGTAATTAAATCGGTATGAGTGTTTTAACACTTAGTGCTCTAAGACCAACTGGTCTGGGAGTCACTGGCCCAAAGCTCGATACATGGGTTAAAGAAAAAGCCTAAGGAAATCAGACACATCTGAGATCCGAGCAATTAAGTTTGTAAGGGTGTCTTAACACCTAGTGCCCTAAAGCCAACTGGTTTGGGAGTCACTAGCCCAAAACTCGATACAAGGATTGAAGATGTATTACAAAATAATTTTGTATTTATAAATAAACTTTCATTGCCAAAAGGTGTAAACTCTAATATAATTTTAGGACAAAAATATTACTCTCTTTTCAACAAGATCTGTGAATATTGTGGGTATAATAAATTGATTAATACCTTGTTTTATGTGTGTATAGAAGAAGGGTAAAAAGAACAAGAGAATTTACTTATTTGATCATTTAGAAAGTAAGAAAATAATAATTAATTTGGATAAGAATTTGTCTTTTTAAAATTATTCTCTAAAATTACTAGGGTTAGTAATAAACTGGTTGGGGGTATGATGAATACTAAAAAGTGCACATTTATTAAAAGAAAAATTAATCATTTTATACTTGTAGTTTCATTAATTCTCTTAATTTAGCATATTTGTAAAATAATAATTAAATTTATGTTTTATATATTTTTATTGTGATTTTTATTTTTTATGTAGGTGAAATACTACTTTGGATCCATAACTAGAAAATTGGACATGACATTTGGATTTTGGAGGCCAAAAACTTCAAAAGACGTTCTAACAGTGTACAAATTCAGAAATTTCAACCCTGCGTAATTTCGTTTTTTGGCCATAATATTTTACTCCGATATCGGATTGAAGTCATTCTAGTTCCAGATTAAAGAAGATTCAAAGATCTACAACTTTACTGTTGACAAGATGTACTAATTCTGAAGTTTTCAAGGCCAAAATTGATGAAACATCCAAAGTGTGTTATATGTAATTATTATTCAAATTAAAAAAAAATGATGGCAATCCACCTTTCGGAAGATTGGCATCAAATTGCATGTTTGGTGGAACTAATTATGCAATTGCAATTGCAATTGCATAAAGAGGTGCAAGCATCTCTATAAATAGAGATGCTCTCCATCTTATTTCCTTAGCAAAAATTTCACAGGTCTCTCTGAGGCTTTGTGGGATAAGCTCTTGTGTGTATATTTTCTTTTGTTAATAAAATTATGAGTGTTTTTATTTATTTCTTGTTTTGTAAAATTTTATCATGCTGGGGTAAATGGTGAAGCTAATGGTATGAAAATATATGTAATTTTTATTTAATTTATATTTTATAAATTGTAATAATTTCCCAAATAAAATTCACACTATTTCCAGTTTATTTAAGACTCTTGACTAGCGGTAGACAGTCCTCGATTGGCATAGATAATACTTGAATCCCATCAATGAGAGACAGTGGACTATTGTAACATCCCCAATTCGGGAGATGTTACCAGCAGAGGATAGACTGTACTAACCCCATAAGCCTTTGTCTCTCTAACCATGAACATATACTAATATTCTTTTCTTTATTTATATATCTTAAATATGGGACCGTAGCCCAAGATTAAAAAACATAACATACAAACTCAACATTAATGATTATACTTAGTAACACTTACTTTTACAATGACTACACATAACCCAAATACCAATACATGACTTTTATTTGACTCTGACTGGACTCTCACTCTCTCTCTGACTTGAACTGGTAAACTCCATACCCAAGTGACTGCATCACTATCCTTCCTCCCGAGCTCGTCCTCCGAGAACACCTGTAAAACCATAAAACTGGGAGTGGGGGGTTAGACCGTTGTACGATCTAAGTGAGTGGACGATAAAACTGAAATACTGTAATAAAAATATTTGGTTCTACAACAAAATTCAGAGATAACTTTGTATAAAAACTGTTTTCTTGTCTAAGAATTCCGAACTCTTTTTTGAAAATCTCATCTGAAAAATCTTTCTGTAAAACTCATCTTTTCTGAAAATTTCTTATAAAATCGCTCATTTCTGAAAACTTTCCTTTCTAAAAACCTTGTCTGAAAAATGGATCTGAAAATTATTTCTAAATGCTGAAATATTTCTCTAAAAAACCTGACGTATGGGGGCGTTACGTATCGTTATTCTCCCATATGTCTAACTAGAGCCAGAAGTGCAAATCCATGACTTTGGGGCATTACGTATCGCCGTCCCCCAAAGCATGCCACTCATGTCCCTGAACTAGTGGTCTTGGGGCGTTACATATCGCCGTCCCTCAAGCCACTGAACTAGAACTGGGGGTGCTAATCAATGCTACCCTTCAAGCTCTGAAACTAGGATCTAGAGGCATCTTTCATCCCTGGTCCTGAACTAGGATCTGAGGGTGTTATGTATCGCCGTCCCCCCAGTCATTTACATGTGCATATGTGCTGTCTGTCAATTCCATAACTGAGTAAAGTTACATAATGATGTGGGTTTTTACCCCATGCCTCGAACACCATAAAATCATACTTTGAAAACGTTTTTATCTCAAGCATAACTTAAAGCATAAACTGTCATGTAATAACTTTATTAAAAATCATCTAACGCCCTAAAGGGTAAAAATAAATTTTTTGCGAAAACTACAAAATGAAAGTCAATTAAAAAGGAGAGTGTCCACTCACTGTTTGGGAATCTGGCTGGTACTGGATCCCTTATCGAAGAAAATTACGGTTCTTGTGGATAATCTATGATCGGGAACTTGGTTAGCATATACGTAGTAAAATAAACCTCGGTACTTAACTAAGCTTAATGATACATCAATATGTTTAATATACGAGGCTTATCATGCTTATATTTTGATGTAAGATATGTATACGAATTGATATGAGACCTGAAAGGCAGCCTCTAACATGCTAGAGCGGAACTGGGATGATTCACTATTGATTTGGGAATGATTTGTGCCACATGTCGCGACGCAAATCCTTGTGTGTCGTCCCGACGCGCAGCGTCAAGAAGCATGCTACCATTTTTCTCAATTCTAACTCACCCAATGCAAACCCTAACATTCCTATACTAAAAGCCAATGCTCAATACATCATATTATACTCAATTTCACATAAACTAAACCATTGTCTCATCAACAACCAACTTTTAATCTATTTTATATACTCCATATAATTATACCCAAAACTTAAGAAGTTGGGATTTTTCAAAATTCTCAATGTCTTAATACCAAAAATCACACAATCATCATCACACCCAAACTCACAACATATAATAAGTATCAAATCATCCAAACTTAATATTTCACAATTTACTTCTTCTTCTTCTTCTCATTTGAGGATTCATGAATAGTGTTTCATTTATATACTTGGCATTTTAAAAAATACTATGGGCTGTCCGGAGTGGTATATTGTACAGTTTCGTATCGAAATTTCGGGGAATAAATCGATTACCCCTAAAGTCGTTCCAAGTGTGTATTTGTGTCCCAACATAATTTATATTGTGCTATCTTTATCCCGTAATACCACAGTACTACAACGTAACAATAGTAGAGACTACCGGTCGTTACAAATTCTCCCCTCTTAAATAGGATTTTCCCCGAATCCTCTTTAAATTTGGAATCTTATCATAAATTCCAGGATTTTTGGATTCATTATAAACCACCAACTTAATCTGACTGTATACCCATTGCCTGAGTTTCATCCACTGTACTATACGACATCCCGACGATTCTGTGCGCTATCATTCTGAACCTAGAATGATATGACTTGGAAATCGTAACTAGAGTTGTACACTAATTGTCTGTGTGAACACTTATCATGCATCATACCTCTGACCATAATTGGGTAAACTGCTTCAGAATTCATGGCTTCAGTGAATATCTTTTAAGTTCTTTACTGTGAGGTACATCCTCGTTCTCGCTTTATAAGAGCTTCGCTGAGTATTCCTAACCACCTCATTTCTGGACCTCTAGTTGTGCTCAACATTCATTTGACTTGATCAGATTCTTAATAGCTGGTATCTTTGACTCTTACTAAAAATACTGATGTCTCCATACTTGTATTCAATACTCCTTTTGCTCAACTTGTCCAACTTGATCTTAATATTATTTATCATCACTTAGCTACCTAACTTTCTATATTCTCCTTGCCAAACTTCAAATGCTTATGAGCTTATCTCTTCAAGTGCCAATAAGTTTGCTTTTCTATGGGGGCTTAGGGCTTCTTAGCTTGCTGATGTTGTCTACTAATGACGCTGGTACTCAAAATATTTCTTCTGGGTAGTTTCCTAGCGGTCCTCCTCAATTGGCTAAAAATTTAGGCTTAATTGCATACAATCTGGTGTCTAAACCACATTCCTTATTTTAACATCGATGCCGGTGATTTGGTCCTGGATAAAGTTCATACTCTTTTGTTATTTGCTTTCATTAATACTACAAATCTGACTACGTAGTTCCATATCAATTTGTTTCCAAACCTGGTTATATACTATGATCCTCTCTCTTTATTGTTTTTCATATTGTAGTAAAATTATTTTCTCAGGTTTTGTATTATACTACACTTCTGCCAATACTTACTCAATATTTTCTTCTAATATTATTGCATCTTGGCAATTTTACTACTAAACCTTTTGTTTGCTTACTTTTTCGTCTTCTCTCCTGTTCTGTTCTGTTCCTGAAACTTATATGGTCTATATCTCTGTCTCTTTATCCGAAAGATGTCATCTCTCAAATATCTCTAGTCATGTTTAGCGCTGTTCTATTACATCCTCGTCACTGCTTAACTAGTACTTTCTCTCTTCATTGTTTCATCCAGATAACTTTTCTTCTGGATCTCTCACTTAGAACTATTTCCACTTTTATTCTGTTCTTGTACTATATCTAAAGGTTTTCTATTTCGATCTCTTCCATTACGTATTCTCTTGTTATGCTAATTGTAACTTTGCACTAACTTATCTTCTTGAACTCGTAATGGTTTGGTCAACTTAGATTAGGACTGGGTACTTTTGTAAATTTCGCAAGTTAACACGTAATCGAACCTTGGTTTCATTTCAATGCCGATGAACTTTACTGTTACGCAATTATGTCTTTGCTTACTAGGCATTCTCTACTACCGTCATAACAACTTGACAGATTTGCATCCAGACATTTTTCTTAGTATTCTTTCGTCTCATAGTTTATCATATTCGTTCATCTAACACTGGTTCATTTGCATCTCAGTCGTTATTTGATTACTACTTTGTCTTTGTTCCGTTCTATCTGAACAACTTCTTTCCTAACTCATTTACTTAGAGCTGCCACTTACTTTTATTATGTTCTTAAACTATGTCTGAAGGTCTTATGTTTCGGTCTTCTTTCACTATACTTTCTCTTATTTCTGGGAGTATCTTGAGGCAATCTCCAAGGTCCATCTCTGCTATTGTTGTCTAACGAGGGTTGGGAAGGTGGGAGCTTATCCTGAGGCCTTACTGATTATAGTGATCTGGTCAGATATTCTATTTATCTATGAGTTTAGGACTCTCGTGTGTGTGTATATATATATATAATGTCTCTCACTCCATTAGGGCACTACTGCTAAAAAAACTCTTTGGTTCGCTTTCTTTAACTTACTTCTGATCATTTTTAACTATCGAACACGCTACATCTTCTGCGAAATTCCTCTAGAGTCATGCTCACTACAAACTTCCTCGTGCTGCCTATACACCACTTCCTATTTAGTTTCTGTCATTAAACCTTCTGAAGTCGTTACTTCTTTTCTCTGGGTGCCGCTATACTCTCTTTACTATTCTTCCTTAAGAAACTTGCTCTACTACATAGGTTTATTTCTTGTCTCAGTTCCTTAAACTCCTTACACCTTTACTTTCCTGAAAAATCTATCAACCTCGATTATTTAGGACATCTTCTACTAAATCTTTAGTTCATGTATTACTTTTTACCTAGTCTTTTCCTTCTCAATACCATGAGACTCTTTATAAGTTATTCACTATATTCCAGAGAATCGTTCTCTCTGGTCTCTACATACTTCTAGGTCTTACTTCATTAAGGATCTCTTGATTCAACGGTGACTTTCAGACTTAGCTCAACTCATCGTAGAGGTTCTAATTGTGAAGAGAGAATTTAAATTCAAGGTAAGGAAACTTAACCCAAATTTCAAAAAAAGTAAGTTTTTGAAGATTTGATGATCAAGGGATGTTAGGGACTTATGGTTGATGTGTTTATTCTCATGAGGAAGTAATATTTTATGAAACCCTAATCATGAAATCCCTAAGAATTGAGCTAAGTTGGGGGTTTAAGAAATTGATATTGTGGTGAGATTAGATGGTGTTAGGGGGTGTAATTGATGGTATTTTGTGTGTTTGTTATGGTTATAGCTTCAGTGGTGTTGTGGATGCCAAAAGTGAAGATGGAGTTAAATTTGGGTCCTCAAAATAGCCTAGCGTCGCGATGCGCACACCCAGTGTCGCACATGTATTGGGAAATTGCCCATGATGTGGCTCTGGAATTTCAGCGTCGCGATGTGAAAAGCAGATGAGGCTTACTGCCTCGATGTTGTTTGGTAGAAGTCACGACGCTCAGCTCTTAGCGTCGTGACGCGTGATAGAATCGTGATGTCTGACCCTCACATCGCTGATGAGTGGTAATTATATCACTATTTCCCACTTATTTATCCTAATATTTTGTATAGTTTCTTGACTTTTTGTGAATATTTTGATGTGTTTTGTGTTATTTTGTAGATAAATAAAGTTTCAGGACATTCTGGAGGTGATTTGGACCAAAATAGTGAAAATTGGATAAAAAAGGCAATTTGGTAATTTGTCGCGTCGCGATGCGCAAGCCTATGGCATCGCGACGCCTAAGATGCCCTGAACAGTGCTAACGTGCGCCGGGTCCACAAGTCAGAATCTGAGAAAGTTTGACTTTGCTAACGTGCGCCGTGCCACTTATCACCATCATAGCCGATCTGCTAACGTGCGATGTGCCACGTGTCATCATCCTACGGTGCCGACAGTCGCCATCGCCACATGTTGCCACGTGTCACTCCACCTGTCAACCACGTCATCGTCCACATCACCAGTTGACCGAGTCAAAGTGCCACGTCATTACCACGTCATCATCAGCCAATCACAGCGTGCCACGTGTCGCAATTCTATGGTGCCGACAGTCCCTTTCGCCACGTGTGCCACGTCAGCATCAATTATTGATAAACTTATCCGAAGTCGACACGTGGCGGATAAGAATCTGAGCCGACCAATCAGAAGCCGCCACGTGTCACAATAATTGAGATCCCAACCACCTTGCCACGTGTCACCTTATCACCTTATCCAGAATCTGAGCCAACGAACCAGAGCGTGCCACGTCGACAATCATCGGCGTCGCGACGCTGGATTGGCGTCGCGACGCCAGACCCCTACTGACGCCTATAAATTCAGCTTGATTTCAGAATTCAAGGCATGTCTTCCTTGAGTTTTGTAAGGACTCTAAGGATTGCATCTTGTGCGTTTTAGTTTTTGTAATTTTAATTTAGCATTTTTACTTTTAGTATTTTTTTTTATTATGCACTTTTACTTTTTGTAATAAAATTTTATTTACTTTTTTACTTTATGTTTTGTAGTTAATTTACCGCTGGGGTAAAAGGTGAAACATTTAATATAATTATCTTGGTAATCTCACTTAATTATAATTTATAAATTATAATTTAACCGGATTAATTAATGGCAGACTTTATTACCACCTATATGGTCGGTCTAAATATAAATTACTTTACCGCCTATATGGCTGGTCTTTATGTGACAGATAATTACCGCCTATATAGCTGATGTAATTGGACTAAATGGATTACCGCCTATATGGCTGGTTTTAAATGTTTAATATTATTAATTCCTGAGAAAACAGAACAGAAAATAATTTATATATTATAATAAGTGAGATTCCTAGATAAGAAATATTAAATGTGCATCCACTAATCCCATCATTTTATTTTATTCTAGGGAAATGATGAAACACAATATTACTAGGCTTAATAATTGATTTAATTATTTATTGGGTAATTCTTTAGTTTGTTTATTGAGTCTTAAGCTTAATGCTTCTTGTTGTCTGATCACCAATAAGATTGATGTGGTAAACTTAAAATGAACTAGACATAGGGATTTTAGGTTTCAGCCTTAGATTCAATAACCCATGATCTTCCTTGAGGATAGATAACCCTTTAATAGATTTCCTTACATGATAGACATATACCTGTCGGGCGGGGGTAGCCATAATTGGAACTTAATCTTAATGAATCCATGTAATTTGGTTGACATAGACATATGGTTCAATTGGTTATACTGGGTATTTGCGTCTGACCATCGACATAGGCTTTTGTATATTTTCGTGTTCCAGGTTAGCAATCTGATTTATTACACATAGATAAGAGAATCAATTCATCTTTATAATAATATTGTGTGGAGTCACGACCCTAGATCTTTGAGTCTTTTCCTTTATTTTCTTTAGTATTTTCTTTTGAGTCTGTTTTTATTTTAATTAACAAATCCATATTCAACCAACCAAAAGCAATCAATTCCTTTCTCCCTATAATTAGATACTTGTAAATAAATAGTATCTATAATTAATAACAACAGTAGGAATTAAGTCCTCGTGGGATCGATATTTTTATACTACTTGAACGATAAGTGCGCTTGCGTTATACGTGTGTGTTTACGCCGGTCAAGTTTTTGGCGTCGTTGCCGGGGACTTATTTTTCTTAAGTTATTAATTTTGAAGCTATCTAATTTACTTGTATCTAATTTTCTTTATTTTTATCTTTAATTTTTATTTCTTTTTTTTTCAGGTGATTGAAAAATGGATCATTATTGGGAGAACGAGAAATCACGAGCTTTACTAGAAGATACACCCCAAATCTGGGAGCAACAGTCCGATTTTCTGAGGCCTGTTGACCAGCCCAACAACTATCACTGGATGTCAGAACCAAGCAATACCACATTTGCTCAATAGAACGCAATGGGGAGATGTGACATATGTGATGGTAACCACCCGAGAGATCATTGCGAGTACAACTACAATCCAGGGTGGCAGAGCTATCAAAATCCTTCATGGTATGAAGAACCATCATACTTTCCATCTTATCCACCATCTATCTACGATCTTCACCAAGAACCAGAACCATCAAAGGAAGAACAATTGGTTGGCATGTTCAAAGATTTATTCAAGAAACAAGACGAAAAGTTGGATACAATGCTTGAAACATATCAGAATCAACTCGAAAGTATTCAGAGACAATCAACATCTATTCAGAGGATGACAGATCAAATGAGACAATTCACAGAAAACAAGAACTACATACCTCAAGAACCAGTTTCAGATGACACTGATGAAGCCTACGAGTACCAATCAGTTCACAATGACACTGCAACAGAGGAAGAGGCTGAGCAGTATCAACAACCAGAGGTATCAGTTCAGGAGCCCAAACCAGCAAAGTCTCTATTTGACTTTTATTATTCAGATTCTGACGATGATGAAGCTGATCTATTTGTACCAACTGCACCAACAACGGAGGATCAAACTTTCAATCCTCAAAATGAAGATCTTAGAGCATGATTTACCATGATGTTTGATGAAGATCTACCTAAACCATCCATTCCAGTCGTATCAAAGGATGAAGACCTAAAATCTGACATTTCTTTACATCCTCAGGGTGACACTTATGGAGCATGCATTTCACAGATGACAGATGAAGAACTGAACGAGGAAATTTTAAAACTCATCTGTGAAGAAAAGGTGGAGCAAGAAGCAGAGCAAATGGAGGAGCAAATGTCTGAACTTATTAAAGATCCAGAGCATTCAGAAGAAACATCACTGTTTTGGGGAGTACAATTTAAAGATATCAACCAGAAGTTTGACAGAATGGAACTTCCATTCCAAGTCAAGCACCATACGAGACCTCTTGATTTTATTTATTTCTTTTCAAAAACCACTGGAGCAACAAAGATTAAAAAGGTGGCACGAGCACTGAATAAGACAAAAAAATTTTACCACCTTACCGTTGGAAGAGACCCTTCAAAAGCAACGCACATGGAATTGTCTTTAATCGGACATCCAAAATGACGCTGAAACCTCCTTGACAGATAGATTTCAGTCACGTCTGGCTGAAGACGAAAAATTTAGCGCTAGTAGGGAGGCAACCCATGCACTTTGTTATAATTTCTATTTTTATATTTTGTGTATACATATTGTATAGTTTTTAATTTTGTGTGTTATTTTTGTAGGGAAAAGCTCAACCAAAGCATAAGATAGAAGGAATGGTGTTTGGCAAAGATAAGAGATCTCTACTTTATGTGAACACCTGATTCATTGATAATTCATTAGCGATGGCTGAGTAAGGAATGGATTCTTGAGACGCATCCTAATGAATTTATACTAAGCGATTGGCGTATTGCGTACACAATCATGTTACCTTAATAATTATTTTGATTTACTTTTCTGTTGTAATTATCTTTATTTTCGTAGATAGGATCCAGACTTTTTGACCTTTCACGATTTCTTTTGTTGTTTAGCTAACAAACGTCCTATGGAAGATACTAGTGCTATTATTACTCACTTTTTTTCAGGTACTATAAATTCAACTGTCATTGCACTTTTGAAGACATTCAGAGTAAAACATGGAAGCCACTTCAAGAAGACGAGTTGAAAACATCTGTGTATTTTGTGAAACTAGTGTTGGTACTAAGCCACAATACGTAGAAGCAGCACATGAATTGGGTTGAGTCTTAGCTGCAAGGAATATGCACTTAGTATATGGCGGAGGCAATCTTGAACTAATGGGGATCGTTTCAAAGGCCGTACAGGAAGGAGGCAGTCACGTTTTGGGAATCATCCCAAAACCCTTGGCAGAGGCAAATCTTATTGAACCATCAAACGGAGAGGAACTGATCGTGCCAGGTATGTCTGAACGATTGGTAGAAATGATTAATCGTGCTGATGTTTTCATTGCTTTGCCAGGTGGCTTGGGCACATTGGAGGAAATTTTTATAGTGTTATCTTTGGGCGAACCTGAACATACACCAGAAACCAATTGGGCTGTTTAACGTTGATGGATTTTATGATTTTCTTTGTGTGTTTCTTGATGATGCTCGGAGAAATGGGTTCGTGTCAAAACCTTTAAAAGAACTCCTCTTCACTGCCAGAACTGCTCCGGATCTAATTGATCAAATCATAGCCTATTAACCACAAATTGACCCTATCCTTTCAAGGATAAATTGGTCCGAGGACGATCGTGGTAAGAGGCGTCGGATTAATCTGGATCTTAACCTTTAATTTTCTGTAGAATTTCAGCTAACCAGGTATTATCTTCTAAACTCTTCTTCTACTGTTTAAGACATTGGGGACAATGTCTCATTTAGGTTTGGGGGAGGGAATTAGTTGATCAGTACCTTGTTTTTAGTTTTTGTGTTGTTTTTATTTTTAGTCTAAATTTTTTTCGAAAAATACAAAAAAAATTGAAAAATTTTCAAAAAATGACAAAAATATTTTGTATTTTTATTTTGACTAAAAAAGTGAAATTGGTAAGAGATAGCTGAGTAAAGAGTTTTCACTCCTGAGACGTATCTTAAAACATTTTGAAGCAAGTTAGTTTTTGTTTATTTCATTTTGAATTATTTAATTTGTAAATTCTCCATAAAACGAACTAAAATGGATCTTCATATGCTCAGTTGGCAGATATTATCAACATACATAGTAACATACGGACATGAGCTAAAATTGAAAAGTTTGTAATATTTAGTGCTCTAGTTTAATTGGAGGAAGCATCTCAAAAAGTGATGGAGTAAAAAAAAAAACGTCTGAGATCCGAGTTATTAAGTCTGTAATGGTGTTTTAACACCTAGTGCCCTAAAGCCAACTGGTTTGGGAGTCACTGGCCCAAAGCTCGCTACATGGATCAAAGATGCTGCAAAAAATATATATATCTGAAGTCTGAGTAATTAAGTCCGTAGGGGTATCTTAACACCTGGTGCCCTAAAGCCAACTGGTTTGGGAGCCACCGACCCAAAGCTCGCTACATAGACGGAAGATGTTGTATATAAATAAAAAAAAAATCAAAAATCAAAGAAAAAATCAGAAAAATCAGAAAAATTATTCCATTGCTACAAAAAGGTGTGAATTCTGATAAAACTTTAGAACAAAAATATTACTCTCTTATCAACTGCACTTATGACTGTTGTGGGCAAAAATGAGTTGTTTAATATTTTGTTGGCTGTGTATATGGAGAATGGTAAATATAATCAGAGAATTTACTTATTCAGTAATTTAGAAATAAAGAAAACAACTAGTAACTTGTAGTAGAAATTTCACCTGATTAGTCACTAACTTCTTTATTCTCTTTTCGCTTGTCTTTTTGCTTTTGTGTGCATTAGTTTCACTACATTTTTACTTTTGTAAAATGTTTGTGGGTATCATTGATGTAAACCCTCACGAGACTACAACTCGTCCACTAGGGACACCTAGAGGTTTAAAGGCTTGTTGCATATGCTAAATAAAAACCGTGATCCCTACGAAAGTGGCTTAGTTAAATTTTATTTTAAGAATGTTTATGTTATTTTACTCTGTGTTTCGCTCGAGGACTAGCAAAATGTTAGGTTTGGGGGTGTGATGAGTGGTAATTATATCAATATTTCCCACTCATTTATCCTAATATTTTGTATAGTTTCTTGAGTTTTGTGAATATTTTGATGTGTTTTGTGTTATTTTGTAGATAAATAAAGTTTCAGGACATTCTAGAGGTGATTTGGACGAAAACAGTGAAAATTGGACAAAAAGGGCATTTTGGTAAATTACCGCGTCGCGACGCGCAAGCCTATGACGTCGCGACGCCTAACATGCGCCGGGTCCACAAGTCAGAATCTGAGAAAGTTTGATTTTGCTAACGTGCACCGTGCCACGTGTCACTATCACAGCCGATCTGCTAACGTGCGCCGTGCCACGTGTCATCATCCTACGGTGCCGACAGTCACCATCGCCACGTGTCAATCCACCTATCAGCCACGTCATCGTCCACATCACCGGTTGACTGAGTCAAAGTGCCACGTCATTACCACTTCATCATCAGCCAATCACAGCGTGCCACGTGTCGTAATTCTATGGTGCTGACAGTCCCTTTCGCCACTTGTGCCACGACAGCGCCACGTCAACATCAATTATTAATAAACTTATCCGAAATCGACATGTGGCGGATAAGAATCTGAGCCGACCAATCAGAAGCCGCCACGTGTCATAATAATTGAGATCCCAACCACCTTGCCACGTGTCACCTTATCACCTCATCCAGAATCTGAGCTGACGAACCAGAGCGTGCAACGTCGACAATCATCGGCGTCGCGACGCTGGCTTGGCGTCGCGATGCCAGACCCTTACTGACGCCTATAAATTCAGCGCGATTTAAGAATTCAAGGCATGCCTTCCTTGAGTTTTGTAAGGACTCTAAGGATTGCATCTTGTGTGTTTTAGTTTTTGTAATTTTAATTTAGCATTTTTACTTTTAGTATTTTTTTAATTATGCACTTTTACTTTTTGTAATAAAATTTTATTTACTTTTTTACTTTATGTTTTGTAGTTAATTTACATTTGGGGTAAAAGGTGAAACATTTAATATAATTATCTAGGTAAATCTCACTTAATTATAATTTATAAATTATAATTTAACCAGATTAATTAATGGCAGACTTTATTACCGCCTATATGGTCGGTCTAAATATAAATTACTTTACCGCCTATATGGCTGGTCTTTATGTGACAAATAATTACCGCCTATATGGCTGATGTAATTGGACCAAATGGATTGCCGCCTATATGGCTGGTTTTAAATGTTTAATATTATTAATTCCTGAGAAAGCAGAACAGAAAATAATTTATATATTATAATAGTGAGATTCCTAGATAAGAAATATTAAATGTGAATCCTCTAACCCCATCATTTTATTTTATTCTAGGGAAGTGATGAAACACAATATTACTAGGCTTAATAATTGATTTAATTATTTATTGGGTAATTCTTTAGTTTGTTTATTGAGTCTTAAGCTTAATGCTTCTTGTTGTCTGATCACCAATAAGATTGATGTGGTAAACTTAAAATGAACTAGACATAGGGATTTTAGGTTTCAGCCTTAGATTCAATAACCCACGATCTTCCTTGAGGATAGATAACCCTTTAATATATTTCCTTACAGGATAGACATATACCTGTCGGGTGGGGGTAGCCATAATTGGAACTTAATCTTAATGAATCCAGGTAATTTGGTTGACATAAACATATGGTTTAATTGGGTTATACTGGGTATTTGCGTCTGACCATCGACAGAGGCTTTTGCATATTTTCGTGTTCCAGGTTAACAATCTGATTTATTACACATAGATAAGAGAATCAATTCATCTTTATAATAATATTGTGTGGAGTCACGACCCTAGATCTTTGAGTCTTTTCTTTTATTTTCTTTAGTATTTTATTTTGAGTCTGTTTTTATTTTAATTCGCAAATCCACATTCAACCAACCAAAAGCAATCAATTTCCTTCTCCCTATAATTAGATACTTGTAAATAAATAGTATCTATAATTAATAACAACAGTAGGAATTAAGTCCTCGTGGGATCGATATTTTTATACTACTTGAACGATACGTGCGCTTGCTTTATACGTGTGTGTTTACGCCGGTCAATCGCGACGCGTAGAATGAAGGTTGCTCACTGCTTCACCTGATTGGGTGAGCATTGTGACGCCCATGCTCAGTGTCGCGACGTGCGACCTGATTTCTAGATTCAGTTTTTATCAATTCCAATTTTATCCTGAGATGTTATGTGGTACCTAAGGATCTCGTATAAGTGTGTAAACACACAATAAGTCATACCATAAGCATAGAACATCAAACATGTATTGCATATGTTATTCTATTTATTACAAGAAAACTAACGATTTCTTTGGCCAATAGGTCAACGTAAAAGCACTGGAGATCACCCACACCGTGCACCGCACCGACCTATCGTAGCACTATGAGTGGAGTATTTACTCAGAACTTTGTTATGATCTTTAAATAGTTTTTCATAATCTTATTGAACTTTGGTTTCATATGCTTTGAGAAAGTTTTATATTGAAATGAGAGTTATGAATAAACAGATTTAATGTTTTTTATCATATATATGTTTTGAATATGAAAATGATTTCTAGACATGGTTTTCATGATTTTCGAGAGGCATGGGGGAAAAACTCACATCAGATGTAACTTTGTATAGGTAAGGAATTGTCGGATGTAGATATCGTGTGCACACGCAGATTAGGAGGGTAGCATAGATCTGCACCCCGACTACAGATTTATGGCTTGGGGGACAATAAGACGTAGCGCCCCAAGACCACCAGATTATGCGTAGGGGGACGCTCTCGAGCGCCAGATTAGCTGCAAATTCACAGACAGACAGATTCTTTAAAATGATTAATCACTACAACTTTGAAAGCGAAACCCAATTTATGTTTTATGAATTCAAATGTTGATTAACTGTTTCTGAGCATCCATTAATACTTTTGTTTCTTTTCAGTTTTTATAGCTCCACTCACTGTGTTCTTTAGAATTCACCCCCCTTTCTCCAGTTTTCCAGGACTATTCCACTGGTGAGCCACAATCATGTTTTGGAGACATGGACCAGGGACAATAGCAACTTTGCAGTCACAAGTCTCAATGGTTCATCAAGTCAGATCTACATTCACTCAGAATGTAGTCCCTTTTGTTTCATTTTGTTGCATGACATATTTATTGCTTGTACAGAGCTCTCAGACTATGTATGTTCTTATGGTTTATGTGTTAACATAGATTTATAAAATGTGTGTGCTTGCATGTTGTTAAGGGTAAAATTTACTTTAGATAAGAAAATGATAGTATTTCTAGTTAATAGTCAGTGGCTTAGGTGGCAGTGGAACCTGTCATCTGCCGGTAGCTTCCCAGATCGGGGTTGTTACAATTCTAAATATATCTTTTGGAGGGGAGTATTTAATCAGGGAGTATTTTTCAGAGGGAGCTGCTAGTGTTTGCTAAGGTCCCAAGATCATTAAATAAGCATGAAATAAGTGCGAATACAAATCAACGAAGTTGCGGAATACTCACATCGATCGGTTGAGCGACTCGGAGACGAACAAAACTGATTTTCTGCTCACCGGTTGCATGTGGCAGTGGCGGTTTTTTGCTTCCCTATTTTCGTCTTTTGGATCATCTTCCAAGCTCCAAGCTTCGTCAAACGATTCCCGGCTCATGGGTGGACTTCCCTATCACCTTCGCATGACTTCGTAGTGTGCTAGCACTCCCGATTTTGCCACAAAATCGTGACTTTTGCTTCCCATTTTCTCCTTATCACTCGGCAGTTCACTGCCAAACCAGAAGGAAAAAGCCAGCCCCAAGGGCGTGAGAGAGGAGAGAAATTGGATAGGAGAGATGTGTGTTGAATTAGTTGGAAAAGTGTATCTAATACACTTATATATTTTCCAAAAAATAAATAAATGATTTACCACTTTTTTTGGCTTTCAAAAAGTCAAATGGTAAAAGCTTTCCAACAACTCCAACAACTACCATCAATCAATCACATCAATCAATCAAGTGTCACATCACTCAAAGTGACATGTGATTTGACACTTGATGCGACTAATGATTTGACGCTTGATTTGACTTGCGTGCCGCACTCGAATTCGAAATGTGAATGCGCTCGTAAAAAATCCTGGGCTCGGGTTAGCTAATTCCAAATTAACGAATTTTCCGTTGTGACGTAATTAAATGATTATGCCTAGCGAAATCACTATTCACGTCGTTAACGAATTAATTCTAAATTAATTCGTTCGCCCGAATTAAAATCTAATTTTAATTCCGCGTGGAAATCTAATTTCGTTTAATATATCGAATATATTAATTAATCGATTAATTCCAAATTAATCGTTATCTCTCTTTAAATGATATTTTATCCCAGACAAAATATCTCTGCAATTAATCCCAGATTAATTTTCTCTCTCATCTAATTAATCCCAGATTAATTAAAAGTGCGAGTCATACGTCATCGGTAAATCTTCGGGAAGCGACCCATGAGATCCCCGGATATGTTGGTAGTAAATTCGGTCGTCGAACTATCCGAACACGTTACCTAGTACTACGTTTGTACCGATTTACAAGACAATGTTGGCTTCTAGCAAAGCGCCATGCCTACCCAATTCTCTATAAATATCCTTACAGGAATAAATGATCTATATCAGGCGTAGTATACGTAGTATTGCGTATGTCGATCCAGTATCGGATGATCACGTGCTAGGCCTGGGGCTGGAATTGTGTCTGCCCCGTACGAAACATTTCGGATGTCTGGTAACTAGTCTCTATAATCGGATAAACCTGACCTTGTCATTTTATCCCGATGACTACAGTACTAAGAGTACTAGTACCGTATCCTACGTGACCATCATCTCCATATGACTGGAGTGACACTTCCGTCTTGACATCACACCCAACACACTACGATTCTCAATATACCCAGCATAGGCGTACACAGAACCTGTTAAAGCCCTGGATGACCGCAACCAAAGTATATTGATTGTCGCAAGTATTAGCGTTGCAAGTCTCAGGTTAAGACCAAATACACCTACCCTGATTTCGGACTTCCATAGACACATAGTCATACTACCAATGGAATTCTGAGGGGGTCTATCCAGAGCGAAGCTGTTTCCCGTACCATCGGTAAAACACAACCTCCTATTACACTTGCATGAGTATCCTATACCCAAATATATGAGAACTATGTCGTTGTGCCCTCACAACGCGTACAAGTGTAATACAAGTCTTTTACGCATTTATCCATGTCCAATCTCGATAATACTCTGACTATGGATATTTAATGATTTATCCTTCATGGACTGATATTGTATCATATCATTCTCAATCCAGGAACAAATCATAAGGACCTCTTATCATTTATATATCTAGGTGATCTAATCATAAATAATAAGAGAGCAATCTCCTTTGTCACATAGTTAATTTTTACAACAACACCATGATCTGTACAAATAGTGACGCTATGGGTCATAATTTTCCAACAATCTCCCACTTGGCCTTTAGCCAGTCACTCGAGTGTCTTACACCCGAACTATGTACGGTTGGCTCAAATTGCTGAGAAAAGGCTTTCGTCAGCGGATTTGCATGATTATCACCTGATGCGATTTATTAGATCATCACATCGCCACGATGTATGATCCGAACGAATCAGATGAATATCGAAGTATGTATCTTGATCGTTGATGAGACCATTAATTCTTTAGCCTGTGCTGAAGCCTAGCTCAGCTGTTAACAGAATTATATCTAATCTAATTAGATTATTATATCGACCCAGAAGGCTTCTAGTGCCGCCTCAGCTGCAGCAATAACTCGCATTTGTTGTTTATTCGGTAATAGTATCTTGCTTGGAAGATTTCCAGCTCACTGTTCCGTTATTCAAACTTTGTAGTACCGTTTGCGACTTATAGTCGTTTTATCGGTTTAGGAAACTTGCAGTAGTGATCCCAGTCACTTCAAGTTCTCCATCTCCATAGTTTAAGAATGTATCCTTAGTTCTCTAAGAAACTAACGGATGTTCTTAACATCAATCCAGTGACTATCACTTGGATTGGCCTGTTTGTGAATCCATATGCTCAAAGCGTATGAGACACCAGGTCGCGTACATTTTTCAATGTACGAGTTCTCGGAGAGTTTTCTCGAAAGCCAAGCTTTCACCGATTATTATTATGGGAATATCATTTCCAAGAAATGACATATTATCATTATTTATATGACAACCACTGTCAGTGCGCTCCCACTAACCCTCTTATATACACAAGAATCATTTCGTTTTGAATTAAATCATAAAATATTATGATTACATCAAAACGATAATTCTAATAACATAATGCTTGCTTCAATCCAAACATGGATCGAATAACCTACAAACCTTGTTTGCTAGTTTTGACACGACAAAACCGACAGGATGTTGTAAACATCCTCCAAAAGGTTTCCTTTTCAGGAAAGCGATTTTCCCGTTAAGCTGTCATATTTCATACATGAAACATACAGCTTTAGCAAGCATTATCCAAATGGATTTACCGTGGCAACAGGTAAAAGGTTGAATCGTAATCAACACAATGTTGATAACGATACCTTTCCGCTAAAAGCCTAGCTTTATACGTTGGTATGTTGCCTTCCATGTATGTCTTCCTTGAAGACTTATATAGTACCAATAGGCACAGTGCCTTGCAGTACATCAACTAGTATCAAAACATAGTTGATATACATGGAATCCATTTCGGATTCATGGCACTTTGCCATAATAAGGGAGTCGATGCCTTGTATCACTTCCTCATACGTAGTCAGTTGGTATACCTCAATAAGATAGACATCTTTATGAGGTGAGATCAGAAACCCATACCCCAGGTTGTTTTCTGACTCTCTTCGACTTACGTGGTTCTTGTGTATTCGAATATTACTGGTATAGTTTCATCCTTGATGAACTATTTGTGTTCCATTAAGGAATATGTGTCTTGAATAGTATTACTCCGATTTTCATCGAGTTTTACTATCCTCCCACTTACCACTGCATATCGGTATTCCTCTTAGGAAAACCGCATGGTGAGAAACAATCTAATTGTTCTCTTGTGAGTTGTATAAGTACAATACTTATGGTATCCCTAGGATAACCTACAATAGGCACTTATCCAATTTGGGTTCTAGTTTGGTATCATCCAAACGTATGACTAGCATTCCCAAATTTTCAGGAATGAGAAATCCCGGTTTCTTTCCTGTTCATATCTAATATGATATCTGTCAAACATATTTTTATGGAACCTTATTCAAAATAAGCTCTTGCACTGTTAAAGCGTATCCGTTGAAGGAAATGGTAGCTCAGAGTGACTCATGATTAACCTTAATCATGTCTAACATAATTCGGTTACTCAGTTCGGAAACACCGTCAAACTGACGTGTTCCGGGAGGAGTCCTCATTTGAAAGAATACTATAATCTTTCAAGTATATTAGAAACTTATAGCTTAAGTATTTTCATCATGGTCTAACTGTGATGGTTTAATACTTTAGCCGATCTGTTTGTCTATTTCGTGTCGAAACTGTAAAAGTTTCTGATTTGTGTTTCAAAGAAACACATAACCATAACGCGATGCCACATCCATAAAGGTCACGAAATATTCATATCCACATCTAGCCTAGCTAGACATCGGCCCACTTGCTTCACTATGAACTAACGCTAACAGATCAGTGGCATTTACACTTTTACCAAGTAAAGGTGTTATAGGCACTTTGCCCAATGAACTAGATTCGTAGACTTTATTTGAATGGAATCAAATTAGTCCTAGTACCCACTCTTCGAAAGTATGGATATACGATTCTTGTTTTATTGTGTCCCAGACAATAATGTCACAATTAAGTTTCATCTGATCAAATCAGTTTGAGCTATTTGTTTGTCATGTTATACGTTTGAGATTTATTTATATTCAAAATATAAATTCTGTTATTCACATCTAATGTGTTTATCTCAATATCATCTTTATATAATGAAACACTTTAGTGTTCTAGAATATAAAGGTTCACCCGCAGCGGGTTAAACACTGATATAGAGATGATGTTTCTAGTCAAACTAGTCACATTATAACAGTTTCCTAATTTAAGTACACACCCGAAGGTAGTTCCTAAACTTAGGTATCTACGGTCGAAACAGCGACTTTCGTCCCGTTTCCAATTCACAGATTAATCTCAAACTGAAGTACCCTGCTCATAGCAGATTCTGATCATCAGTATATATTTATGTACCACACTAAGTATTTAAAATCTAATTTTAATACTAGTAATGAACATAATTATGACAAACATATTTGAAGTCAGAGCCTTGCTCTTCTTCTATTCCTTCATGTCTGCTTTGTCCAAACGGCAGTCACGCTTCCGCGATCCCGTTTGCCACAATTTAGGCAGACATTTTGGGATATGTCCTTTATCTTCCCAGAAAATTATAATGATTTTGCCTTTGCCCTTTTTCACATTCCAGTAGCCTTTGGCCAAGCCTCGGGTTTCTAGAATATCGAAGTAAGGTGCGCCTTGCGCTACTTGCCTAATTGCAAACTTTGACTTTGTCTCCTTGAGAATAGTCATTAACTCTCCAAGAGTTATTATTGCAATTTTAATACTTCTAAAACCTAAGTATAGATTTATGAAGGTCCTTCAATTTCAGTATCATACTTTAAGGATCTAATCCTTAGTTCTGATTCAGAAATTAAGGAGTCTACTGCGACAAGCTTAATGGATTAAGCACTTAAGTTATCATCACATTAATCTTCCAAAGATTATGCTCTACTATTTGCTTAACTCCGGGCTTAGGCCTAATATGTTATTTTATCAAATAAAGTAAATTATTATTTTTCCAGGACCATCCTGAAATTATTCCCAATTTTGAAAATTAAACCATTTAAATATATTTTCCCTAGGATTATGTTTTAAATGCCAATCTTTCAATTTTATCTTGATTTTAATAGTCCAACTATTTAATCAACGATTTAGGTACTATTTATTATAATGATTACAATAGTCCAACTATTTAATCAACTATAATTTAATAGATTAAAATCAATTATATTGATTACTATAATCCAATTATAAAATCAACTATAAATGAATAGTTTGAATACAGTCCAACTGTTAATTAAAACAACGATTTAAATATTAGTCCAACTAACATTTAATATATTTGACGAATGATATTTGTTTGAGCGCGTATGGCGAGTAATTGAACGAGTATTGCAAATTCAATTCTTGCCTCCCACTATTTTTCGGCGAGCCTCTAACCCTCTGTCGAGTACTCGGGAAATCATGTTTCCTAGTGGGCTAGGATCCCGTTAAATATCACACAATCTTGACTTTGGCCAACAAATTGTATGATAATTAACTAGGTAGATCTCTAAGATCTATTGGATCCAATCCAATTCCTAGATCCGGTAGGGGGACATCCAAGTCCGAAACATATATCTTATATATGCCAATATATCCAATATATTGCCTAACCTTTTTCCTCTGAATCAACTAAGCCTTGGTTTTAGCACAACAAACTTAGTGATCCCAGTTAAGCGCGACCCATTGACCATGGAAAGCTTCGTAATCAATGTCGATGGACAAGAAATGGTCTTGACTTTGGCCAACAAACCACAACTTGGACAAGACACCAATATGGACAAAGCCTTCGTGATTCAAACACATCCTCGACGGACAAAGGCCTTGACTTTGGCCAACAAGCCAATGCCAGTCTCGGATCTTGAGTGAGAATCACTCAATGGAAGGAAAGACGCTTAATATTTTTGAGGGGGTTTTTCGAGTGCAAATTGGCAACCAATTTATTATCTTTGTTAAGGTCTCATCATCATACACCCTTAAACATTCATTCTAAACACATAATAAAGCACGTATGTAAAATAATAATGATATGCGGATGGATACTTTACACATTGATCCTAGATCAAATCTCTCCCTCTAGCACATGTATCACGTCTACCCGTTACACTACACTTCTAAAGAAACCTCATTTACATTGAGGGGAATATGTGAGAAGAGATTACAAAGAATAAGGAGGTAATAAGGCTGGACACGCAGGTCCAATTAATAAATCAAATTTATTACAATAATTTCTAAAATTGCCCCACCCATCTAATATCCATATGATATACATTATTCATGCATCGCAACCATGTATTCACACAAGCATGTTATCAATCAATCTAATCAAATTAATTAATCTGATAATTAGTGATCATCCAATGTTCAAACAACGATTTGATTTTGCTCGAGTCAAACTCGTTTTGCGAATAAGTACTCAAAGTACGAATTCTTGAATTAAATTAAACTACATAATTAAATCCAATTCAATTTGTATTTAATACTAATTCGCTATTTAATTCCAAATTAAATACCACACTTTATTAATGAACTTTTACGACTTAAATTCCAAATTTAATCGTTACGGGTCTCAAAGCCCGATTAACGTCCAACATCAATTTAATTAAAGTCCAATGGGATTTTAATTAATTTCTTAAGGCGTGAACTTTTGGTCAACTCGGGTCAAACCGAATAACCAAAATCCAATCCGGGAATTACCCCATAAGTCCAGAAATCAATTTTGGCCCATTAGGCCCAATTAAACTTTAAAGGTCCATTAGTCACATTTGGGCTTTATGGAAGCGGTTTTGGGCCCAATTGGATCCAATCCATTTGGCATAAACCTAACTTGGTACAACCAAGCTCAATAAGCCCAATAACAACTTTAAAAGCCAATTTCCAAAATTAGGCCCAACATAATTAAATTACCAAATTCCAAATTCCCAATTTAATTACACTAAGTGTATTACATAATTAATCACCCAAATTAATATTTCCAAAACACCAAATTTGTACAATTAATCATGCTCATTAATATTAAATCATGTCCAACATAATTTAACAAAAATCAAACCCAATCATGCTTTATATATGTCTCGGCCAAGGGGAAATTTTATGCCCAAATCAAATTCAATCCAATTAAATTCAATTCAACATTAAATCAATATCCCCAAATGATTTCCAACACATCCAATGATCAAAAAATCAAAATTCCAAGACAATTAGGGCATGCTCATTTTCGGCCAAGCCATAAAATTTGGGGAAATTTGTTCCAAACAACATTTCATCAAATTGATCCAATCAATCATCAATTAAAACATATTTAAGCATAATAATTCATCCAATTTCATTATACATGCTCAAAATCAATTTTACCCAAATTTTAAGCCCTAAATCATTTTCATGCTCAACCTTGCTCAAGATACCATTGTTGGTCTTTGCTAAGGTCCCAAGATCATTAAATAAGCATGAAACAAGTGCGAATACAAATCAACGAAGTTGCGGAATACTCACATCGATCGGTTGTGTGACGCGGAGACGAACAAAATTGATTTTCTGCTCAATGGTTGCATGTGACAGTGGTAGTTTTTTGCTTCTCCATTTTCGGATTTTGGATCATCTTCCAAGCTCCAAGCTTCGTCAAACGATTCTCGGCTCATGGGTGGACTTCCCTATCACCTTCGCATGACTTCGTATTGTGCTAGCACTCCCGATTTTGCCACAAAATCACGACTTTTGCTTCCCATTTTCTCCTTATCACTCGGCAGTTCACTGCCAAACCAGAAGGAAAAAACCAGCCCCAAGGGCGTTAGAGAGGAGAGAAATTGGAGAGGAGAGATGTGTGTTGAATTAGTTGGAAAAATGTATCTAATACACTTATATATTTTCCAAAAAATAAATAAATGATTTACCACTTTTTTTGGCTTTCAAAAAGTCAAATGGTAAAAGCTTTCCAACAACTACCATCAATCAATCACATCAATCAATCAAGTGTCACATCACTCAAAGTGACATGTGATTTGACGCTTGATACGACTAATGATTTGACGCTTGATTTGACTTGCATGCCGCACTCGAATTCGAAATGCGAATGCGCTCGTAAACAATCCTGGGCTCGGGTTAGCTAATTCCAAATTAACGAATTTTCCGTTGTGACGTAATTAAATGATTATGCCTAGCGAAATCACTATTCACGTCGTTAACGAATTAATTCTAAATTAATTCGTTCGCACGAATTAAAATCTAATTTTAATTCCGCGTCGAAATCCAATTTCGTTTAATATATCGAATATATTAATTAATCGATTAATTCCAAATTAATCGTTATCTCTCTTTAAATGATATTTTATCCCAGATAAAATATCTCCGCAATTAATCCCAGATTAATTTTCTCTCTCATCTAATTAATCCCAGATTAATTAAAAGTGCGAGTCATACGTCATCGGTGAATCTTCGGGAAGTGACCCATGAGATCCCCGGATATGTTGGTAGTAAATTCGGTCGTCGGACTATCCGAACACGTAAGTACCTAGTACTACGTTTGTACCGATTTACAAGATAAGGATGGATTCTAGCAAAGCGCCATGCCTACCCAATTCTCCAGAAATATCCTTATAGGAATAAAGAATCTATATCAGGCGTAGTATACATAGTATTGCGTATGTCGATCCAGTATCGGATGATCACGTGCTAGGCCTGGGGCTGAAATTGTGTATGCCCCGTACGAAGCACATGTCGGATGTCTGGTAACTAGTCTATATAATCGAATAAACCTGACCTTGTCATTTTATCCTGATGACTGCAGTACTTAAGAGTACTAGTACCGTATCCTACGTGACCATCATCTCCATATGACTACAGTGACACTTCCGACTTGACATCACACCCAACACACTACGATTCTCAATATACCCAGCATAGGCGTACACAGAACCTGTTAAAGCCCTGGACGACCTCAACCAAAGTATATTGATTGTCGCAAGTATTAGCGGTGCAAGTCTCAGGTTAAGACCAAATACACCTACCCTGATTTCGGACTTCCATAGACACATAGTCATACTACCAATGGAATTCCGAGGGGGTCTATCCAGAGCGAAGCTGTTTCCCGTACCATCGGTAAAACACAACCTCCTATTACACTTGCATGAGTATCCAATACCCAAATATATGAGAACTATGCCGTTATGCCCTCACAACGCGCACAAGTGTAATACTAGTCTTTTACGCATTTATCGATGTCCAATCTCGATAATACTCTGACTAGGGATATTTAATGATTTATCATTCATGGACTGATACTGTCTCATATCATTCTCAATCCAGGAACAAATCATAAGGACCTCATATCATTTATATATCTAGGTGATCTAATCACAAATGATAAGAGAGTAATCTCCTTTGTCACATAGTTAATTTGTACAACAACACCATGATCTGTACAAATAGTGACGCTATGGGTCCTAATTGTCCAACAGGAGCGTATTCATTAACATCATGAACTACCGTTGGATAAAAGCGCATTGTACTCTTTTTCCTTCGACCAAGTTTTTGTCCCACTGGGTTTTACTGGCAAGGTTTTAATGAGGCAATGTTAGGCCAATTATTGTAAAATTAAAGTGATGGTTCCCAATGGTGAGTGTTGTAAATAAGATGGTCCCTCATTTTTATTTTCTATTTTAGTTTATCCTACATTGCTTAGGGATAATAATCTTAATCTAACCTCTCTTTATAAATAGAGAGCAACTCTTGTAAAATTAATTCATTCAGAATTAATAAAGAAAAGCCTACAATTTTATAAGGTATTCTTATCTTCTATTTTTTATTCTTTTATAACAGAAATCAGTCATTAAACATGACAATTTAGGCAACAAACATGAAATATTGTCCAACTTGAAATTTTTTGGCAATAACCTTTTCATGTTCAATGTCCTGATTTGCATGTTTAATGTACAAAATTGCTTGTTAATGCTTAATAAATTTCATAACATGTGAATGATTTGACATTTTACACGTGTCTAAATTTCAAATATGAAAATTTTGGCAACAAACATTAAATTAAGGCATTAATCATGAGAATTTAGGCTTCAGACATGCAAATCTTGCTCAACTTGAAATAAACATGAAAATTTTGACAACCAACTTGAAAATAGTGCATTAACATGAACATTTTGGCATTAATATATGAAAATTTGGGCATTATATATGAAAATTTATAACCTGAATATTTAGAATTGATTTAACACTAATTTGACAAATTCATTTTATTAAATATTTAAATAATTTTTTATTTTATTTTATTATAATATTTTATTAGTATAATAATAATAAAAAAAATTTACACCAACTGGTATAAATTACCAATTGGTGGGGTTATTTAAAGTGTTTGCCTGTCAAGAGATGCGTTGAGACAATGCGTCTCCAAAATTAGGTACCCTCATTATTGATCTCGGGGATGACATAGTCATGCCCAAGGAATAGAAGAATGATTGAAATGATAATCTTGTTGCCTTTGAATTTATTGACGGCTGTTTTTCGTTCCTGCGGCAATTCGGGAAAATCACTCCCCAAACAAACCTCCATCAACTGTGAATTTATTTGGTTTGTTGGGAACCCAAATGCAAACTTAGCAAAAGGTATAAACAACAAATAAAATAAAGGGTTTAACGTGGTTCGGAAGAATAGATCCAACCTACTTCCATGGGTGCAAATGAAATAAAATCTTTTTTTTACGAGCTCGGGTATGACCGACTTGCTCTGGATCTCATTTACACTTGCCTTTTTTACTATCTTTTTACAAATTATGTGTGAGAAAAATTCGCTAACCTTACAATGAGTTCTCAACCCCTTTATATAGTACATATACATCTACTATTACACCAACTCGTGACGTAATCCACGTTACTAAGTCATTATTGCCTAGGTTCTCTTCTCCAATTACCCTACGAATAATAGCTCAGTCGCCTAACACCGCTATTCTCTGCCATCTGAACTTCATTAAAATGTCCATTCTTGATAACTGTTACACGCTCTGCCCATGTGCCAGCCTGTATTCCAACTACTCACGCGGTTGCGTATGTTAGTCAATAAGCCTGAAGCTCTCTTCCATCCCATCATCTGTTGGCATACTCATAACTTATCAATCATTGGGAATCTCAAACCATCGTATTGTTGGAGTCAAAACAGGGAGGCGTACCGGAAGAAGCGTTGTTCGGGTGAAATCATAGTTTAAAATTTTTAAAATTAAGAATAAATTACTTAATATCCAATATTAATAATTCATTCATATTTCACCAAAATATATTTATTCAATATCGAAACACCGCGAAACCTTTGCAAAAATATTTTTCCGCAAAATAGCATAAAACGCGTTTCCGGCCAAACCGACCGACCAATGCACATGGGGACTGCCCAGGTCAGCCCCAAAAATATTTGGACAGTTCGTGGGCTGCCCGAAGAGTGCCCAGTTCGCTGTTTGGGCAGCTGTTACCCGGTAAGGCCGTTTTTCGCCGTTTTTGCGTATTTTCACTCCAAAATAATTTCCGGTAAATATTTTTCTTGAGCAAATAAAATAAACCAATTCATTCTAATTACTCAATAAATAAAACTGAATTTTTATCTGAAAAATCAGATTTATCATTAATTACCGTGAGACCCATAAACTTTGTAAATTTTACATTTTAGTCCTAAAATTGTCAAATACAGATTTAAATGATTCCAAATCATTTCTAAAATGATTCTTAACATGTTCAAAAAATGAAAACAGAATTTGCAACTCAAACCCCTCAATTTCTTCAAATTACCGAGAGAGTCCCAACTTTTCCGTTAATTACGTTTAGCCCCAAATGTTCAAAATATGTCAAGATCAAATCTAATTAATCCCAAATTCGATATACATCATATATACGTCAAAATATGCAACATATATGATAGGCCCCAAAATTGAATTAGGTTAAGAACCCTAATTTCTCAAATTACTCCAATTGTTCAATTTACACTAAATTGATAAAATTCAATACTTTAATCAATCGATTACCACACCAATCAAATCTCACCATCATGAAACAACTCAAGAACAATTCTAGGTTATTTATGAATGGCTAAGCAACTCTAGAATTACAACTTTGATTAGTAATTAATTAAATAAGCTTAATTACTCATAATAAGCTTATTATTTAATCATACATGCTAATCACATCCAACAAGCTTCAAACACATATAATTACAAACCCAAAAAGTAGAGACATAAACTTAGCAACACAAATTGAAACTAAGATTAATTGAAATAATTTTCATGTAGAAGAAAGTGTGAAAAATTTACAAAATCTCCAAGTTTTTGCCTTTGTTTATCTTTCTTTCTTGAACTTTGCTCTCACCTAACTTTGTAAAATATTATGAAACTTGTCTAAGTATGAAAATGAAACAAAACAATTTTTGTATATCATTTTCATCATAGCCGAATTTTGCTTGAAAAATAAAATAACAATTACTTTATTTTTGTTCAATTTTGATTGGCACACATTTTGCAAAATTAAAGTTAACACTTTATCTTTAATAAAGCAAACAAAATGTGTTCCAATGGTATCATGTCATTTCCAAGCTTAATCATTATCAAAGATATTTAATTTATTAATTAATTTAATTATTTAACAATTAAAAAATTAAATAATAAATATAAATATCTTAAATATATGTATTATATTTACATTAAATATCTTAAATACATATATTAATGATATATGTCAAATATCACTAATTAATATTATATTAATATGTATTTAATAAAATCAAGTATTAAATACAAATACACATTAATTCGGAAATGACCGTTAGGTCCCGATTGCATGTATTTTTCGTTTAACCATTAAACGAGTTATAAATAATCAGTATTATTGATAACAGTTGCCCTAGTACTCTATGAGTATATTTCATTAGTGAGACTCTCTAGATTCAGGCATATCCGTCACGAAATCCAATTTCGTGTCCATAATTCACCCACCCGTAAATTATGACGACCATATATAAACTCGTTGAATCATACAGGTCGAGGTCATTGCATACGTATAATCTCTCCGTCACAGATATCCGGATTATCCGAAAGATATAGCTATAAACGTCAAATCTCTATAAGAATAATCTCGTCGACGTATCTATTACTAATCTCTAAATAACATTCGGAACTCAGTTCCAAAGTATATTATGGCCATAGATTTAACAGATTGCTAATCAATTATGGAATACCTATGCTCTGTACACAGAACTGACAGATCCTTTCTTGATACTCACAGGATATCATGAGCATGAGTCCACACCCAATGAACAAGCGGAGGTCTAATCTAAATAGATCGGTGACGTGACTGCCATCTAAGTGTGGAGGATAACTCATATATCCATAGTCATATCTCAAGTCAAAGAATCACTATGCTACTCAACCCGAGAAGATTCCTATTGACATTGGTGTACCATATATTAGGAAATTTTCGGTGAATCGTTCAGTGTTTATCAAATAAACATATACATGTCTATATAAGTCTCCCAATACTCGTGGTTCATTGGGATAAACCATCGGAGCAAGTCCGATATACGACATGTACTGGTCTCAACGGATTTTACTAACCGACATGTGTCAGTAAATATTGACCACGAACTTAATTTAAGGATATACAACTTATAGTGATACTTCCCAATGTCAATTACAAGCAACGTTGTAACTGCGCACTACGTTGTAAATCATGGGGTCTTTGTCTAATATATATACATATCACTAAACCAGATTTAGTTTCAATCTAATCGAAATTAGATCGAATACGTATATAAAAGACAAGATGTGCTACCATTTAAATTAGTAATATTATGGAAAAAAATATTACTCGTATTCATGAATCGGAAATAAATACGATCCAGATTGACGCTTAGAGCACCAACCCTAACAATTTCTCCCACTTGCTCTTGTGTCATTCCATTGTATCATATACACATCCCAATGTGTATCACATACTCATGGCCCTCAAGAACTCACATATTGCTCAAGAGGTAGGTAACAACAAGTAAGCCCGCTATGACAGATTGAGTTTGTCCAACAAACACAATCATTTTCCTTAGAAAGCATCATTCATATTTTTGTAGAAACTAAGTTCTAAATCAATATGACTCAGATGTCATATCAATATTGTGCTTCAGCTACTAAGTTGTCTAAGTATTTACGGATCAATTCCAAAATACTATGTAGACAACCGCAAACACAATACTAATTACAAACTTCTAATCTACGAGGTCATTATGCAACTTCATAAGTTGCAACTAATTCCACGCATACAGTAGAATCATCTGTGACACTCTCACTGTATCTTTTCTGACTCTTTATGACGTAGAATGTCTAACGTCATAACTAGACTAAAAACTAATCTGACCCTAATGGTTGCGAACTTTATTCTCCATTAATTCGAAACTCATTCGTAATATCTCAAAGATGATAAAGAACATATTTCAAGACCCATCTTATAGTCTAGATGATATCAAAATAACTCGTAACAATTACGATTAAATTAATATTTCTTATTGTACTCAATATAGTATTCATTATGCCATCATCTTATGATGCATAAGATTGATTAGACATTCTAGTCAACATCTCTTTCGAAAAAAGAAATCACCCTTTACAAAATATGAATATTATACATAAGACACTAACTAACTGTCAAACAGTTATACTAACTGTCATACAGATAGTCTTGTTGTGTTCTTTATTAAATCATATCTAATGTACGATTAATATGAGTATCTCACAAGTCTCTTAGTTTTATATCATATATAAAACTTTATATCGAATATAATAGAGACTACTCCCACTGTTTTCATGGAGAAAATAAGACTCAGGTAAACTTTTTACCTAATAAACATCTCACTATTACCTTAATAATGATAATGTCATTATGATGTAAACACTAGAAAGAAATTTGTACGCTCCCACTCTTCTATCCCATATGTATTCTCTATGCTTTGATAAAATCAGACAATCTGACTGATATCAAAATTAGAGAACAAAAATTTCCAGAAAGCTCATCTGAGTCTACAATAGGCTCTTTAAGTTAATATACTAAATTGTAATCTTAGCATAATACAAACTCCATGGCCATTCCAAAACGAACTCTTCAAACTAAGAAATCATAATGGATCTCTTATCTGAAGAAACCATTTAGTAACTCCATTTTGTATTCTTTAGCTAAAACGTACAATTTAATATCAGCATTAACCAACAGATCTTAAATTATTCAATCAGTGCGACTAGAGACAAGTTTCCTCAGAATCTACAATAGATCGCTGAGTATAATTTTTCTCATTGTCTTACTGTAAAGGTCAAACATTTAATAAGCTCACTGTGTTTTTGCTGCGTAAACCATTTGCACATTTTAGGAATGAGTCATAATGAAAGCTCAATCAATCTCCAAACTTGATCGTAGTAAGCTATGAACAGTCTTAGATCTATGATTTAATGTTAATTTCCGGAATCGATATCAAATATCGTTCCCACTACAAGTTATAGGATAACTTTCTTTGATAAGAAAACAACAGAACCATTAAGTATCAAATACTTTGCAAATGATTCTGACATCCTATTGCACTTATTTGTAAGTAGTAAAAGGGTATTTTCATCTTATTAATTATGTAGCTCCATTTATAGTTTATCATTGTATTTGACTTCAATAAGTCAAGTCTTTTCTACAATAGTCAACATCCAATGTTACACACTAAGTAATAAATAATTTTTTTACTGGAGATCGTAGAAAGGATATTCTATCAAATAAAATACAATATTCTATTAAATAAAACAAATGATAAATTTTTACTCGTACCTCCGAGGCGCAAGTAATATCAATTATATAACCATTATACGAAGATAGATTCAAATCTCAAACATTTCAAGATTCGAATTTTCTACTTATACATATCATATACGTAACTGTAGAAACTAATGGAACATTAATTAAAATGATGAATTAGTGTTACTGGAGCATATCCCCAAGAGTATTGAAACTATTTCGGTAACTCTCAATATCAAACGAATCAATTCGCATAAGATTCGATTTCTTCCACTAACCAATTCCGTCAATATGGAATCGTGGAAGAATAATATCGATGTAAGAATTATATTCTTCGAATAACCTTAGAACAAATTGCCATAAATTCATATGTTTGATCGTATCAAACATCTTTGAACAATTCAAAGACTCACGATGAATTTTAAAGATACAATTTCAAAACTTCAAATCGAATATCTTTGAACCAGTCAAATATTATATCCGCGTTCATCAGAAACACGTAACTAAGTCACGACAGTTCATCGACTAAGTTACGAAGTAAAGAAAACTACCTTAAGTAATTTACAATTCATTAAATTACATACATCCAATGTATCAGTTTAATAAATTTTCTGGTCCAATGACAGCCTTGGGTTAAATGAGATTTAGTCACCTTCCCGAATACAATATTCATTAAATGGATGGGGATATGTGGTGTGATCTCATATCAGACCATCATTTACCATATGGAATAAGCATCCAATACTTAAGTGATAAAATCTCATAAAATAATGTTCTAAGTTATTTACTTAACCGAATATTTTTCTTAATGTTTATCTATTTGTTAATGACACTACTAGTCATTTTAAAATATGTAACAACTGTTTACAAAGAACAAGTAACTATCAAATAGTCGCAAGTTCTAATATGAAATATCGAAACAATCATTCAATAATATTTTAAATAACTAGAAGGGAGATCTGATATCCAATATTTACAGTTATCGTATTGTGAAAATCAATATTTTCTATACACAACTATACGCATCTTCTTTATTTAGCTTTATTATTTACTTTCAAATTATTTACAACATTTGTAAATAATCGAAAAGCAAATAGTGTCTGACATTTGACATCTTAATGTCACTAAAGCCAATAAACGTCATTATTAGATAAACAAATACCTAATGGGGTTTTCTTAATGCCAGTGAATAATCTCGAGACATGAACCAATTCATGTCAATCTTTACTGCATAAGAAACTATTCTGTCTAGAAGGATTATATTATTATCAATTCTAATCTAGAACCTATTCTAGAAATCTGCAACCATAATTGAAGTCATAAAACATATATGATATGCATGCAGTGGATAAAAGTTTAATTCTATCAAACTAATAGAATAAGGAACAACATTAGCGATATTTTACATAATATTACATACCACATCAGTTAAGGATTTTTTTAACCTAGCAGTGTCTTCCACTACTTTACGTAATACCGTAATCCCCAACGGAAATGAGAATTCAATAATTAAATTGAATTCCATAATGGGAAGTGGACCCCATGAATATATTTCGACTCACAGCTTTGGCACATTTTCGCCTACATATATTCATTAGGTAGACAACTCATTGTCAATCACACTCACTGTGACTCCTGGGTTCGGTCCTGATCGTTTCTTGTTATGACAACTTTGGCATGTTCACAAGGAGGCGTATTAAGGTTAAACTTGTCAATGACAAACTCAAGCTACCGATGTAGTCCTGACAGCTTTGGCACGTTCAGGATTTCCACTTTCACTTGAATTTGTCTCTTATCATATAAATTCTACCGGCGCAAATGAACTACCTTCAACCATAACTACATAGCTATGGCACGTTACAACCATAACATCATGAAAACATTTACATCTTTATTGACAAGGCTGATGAAGAAACAAGTATTTCTAATACTAGCCACTTTCTTAAAACCTTATTTAAACGGGGATTTTCCAACAAAAGATGTTTTTACTTTATTTAATCAAATTAAATAAACACATGCATGCATTAAGTAATGATTAAATTAAACATTGAATTTTAAAGGGCTAATCATATTGGGTATCCAAGATCAGATTCGCTCTAATACCATTTTGTTGGGGTCAAAACATGGAGGCGCAGCGGAAGAAGCACTGTTTGGGCGAAATCGTAGTTTAAAATTTTTAAACTTACGAATAAATTATTTAATATCTAATATTAATAATTCATTCATATTTCACCTAAACATATTTATTCGATATCATATAATGACATAAATAATATAGAAACACCGCGAAATTTTTGCGAAAATATTTTTCCGCAAAATAGCATAAAACGCGTTTTCGGCCGAACCGACCGACCAATGCACATGGGAAATGCCCAGGTCAGCCCCAAAAATATTTGGACAGTTTGTGGGCTGCCCGAACAGTGCCTAGTTCACTGTTTGGGCAGTCGTTACCCGGTAACGCCGTTTTTCGCCATTTTCGCGTATTTTCACTCCAAAATAATTTCCGATAAATATTTTTCTTGAGAAATTAAAATAAACCAATTCATTCTAATTAATTAATAAATAAAAACTGAATTTTTATCTGAAAATAATTAATTAATAAATAAAAACTGAATTTTTATCTGAAAAATCAGATTTATCATTAATTACCGGGAGACACCTAAACTTTACAAATTTTACATTTTAGTCCTAAAATTGTCAAATACAATTTTAGATGATTCCAAATCATTTCTAAAATGATTCTTAACATGTTCAAAACATGAAAACAGAATTTATAACTCAAACCCCTCAATTTCTTCAAATTGCCGAGAGGGTCCCAACTTGTCCAATAATTACGATTAGCCCCAAATGTTCAAAACATGTCAAGATCAAATCCAATTAATCCAAAATTTGATATACATCATATAACATCAGAATATGCAACATATATGAAAAGCCCCAAAATTGGATTAGGTTAAGAACTCTAATTTCTCAAATTACTCCAATTGTTCAATTTACACTAAATTGATAAAATTCAACACTTTAATCAATCCAATACCACACCAATCAAGTCTCACTATCATGAAACAACTCAAGAATAATTCTAGGTTATTTATGAATGGCTAAGAAACTCTAGAATGGCAACTTTGATTACTAATTAATCAAATAAGCTTAATTACTCCTAATAAGCTTATTATTTAATCATACATGCTAATCACATCCAACAAGTTTCAAACACATATAATTACAAACCAAAGAGTAGAGACATCAACTTAGCAACACAAATTGAAGCTAAGATTAATTGAAACAATTTTCATGTAGAAGAAAGTGTGAAAAACTTACAAAATCTCCATGTTTTTGCCTTTGTTTTTCTTTCTTTCTTGAACTTTGCTCTCAACTTACTTTGTAAAATATTATGAAACTTGTCTAAGTATTAAAAATGAAACAAAATAATTTGTGTATATCATTTTCATCATAGCCGAATTTTTGCTTGAAAAATAAAATAACAATTACCTTATTTTTGTTCAATTTTGATTGGCACACATTTTGCAAAATTAAAGTTAACATTTTATCTTTAATAAAGCAAAAAAAAATGTGTTCCAATGGTATCATGCCATTTCCAAGCTTAATCATTATAAAAGATATTTACTTATTAATTAATTTAATTATTTAACAATTAAATAATTAAATAATAAATATAAATATCTTAAATATATGTATTATATTTACATTAAATATTTCAAATACATATATTAATGATATATGTCAAATATCACTAATTGATATTTTATTAATGTGTATTAAATAAATTCAAGTATTAAATACAAATATACATTAATTCGGAAATGACCGTTAGGTCCCGATTGAATGTATTTTTCGTTTAACCATTAAACGAGCTATAAATAATCAGTATTATTCATAACAATTGCCCTAGTGCTCTACGAGTATATTTCATTAGTGAAACTCTCTAGATTCAGACATATCCGTCACGAAATTCAATTTCGTGTCCATAATTCACCCACCCGTAAATTATGACGATCACGGATAAACTCGTTGAATCATACAGGTCGAGGTCATTGCATACTTATAATCACTCTGTCACAGGTATCCGGATTATCCCAGAGATATAGATATAAATATCAAATCTCTATAGGAATAATCTCATCGACGTATCTATTAGTAATCTCTAAATAACATTCGGAACTCACTTCTGAAGTATATTATGGCCCTAGATTTAACAGATTGCTAATCAATTATGGACTATCTATGCTCTGTACACAGAACTAACGGATCCTTTCTTGATACTCATATGATATCATGAGCATGAGTCCACACCCAACGAACAGGCAGAGGTCTGATCTAAATAGATCGGTGACGTGACTGCCACCTAAGTGTGGATGATAACTCATATATCCACAGTGGTATCTCAAGTCAAAGAATTATTATGCTACTCATACCGAGAAGATTCCTATTGACGTTGGTGTACCATCTATTAGGAAATCTTCGGTGAGTCGTTCAGTATTTATCAAATAAACACCTACACGTGTATACGAGTCTCCCAAGACTCATGGTTCATAGGGATAAACCATCGGACCAAGTTCGATATACGATATGTATTGGTCTCAGCGGATTTTACTAATCGACCCGTGTCATTAAATCTTGACCAGGAACTTAATTTAAGGATATACAACTTATAGTGACACTTTCCAATGTCAATTACAAGCAATGTTGTAACTGCGCACTACATTGTAAATCCTAAGGTCTTTGTTTAATATATATACATATCACTAAACCAGATTTAGTTGCAATCTAATCGAAATTAGATCAAATACGTATATAAAAGACAAGATGCGCTACCATTTAAATTAGTAATATTATGGAAAAAGGTATTGCTCGTATTCATGAATTAGACATAAATACGATCCGGATTGGCGCTCAGAGCACCAACCCTAACATGTATAAGTGTATAAGGCAGCATCCCCGACCCATATCCTCGGGTCAGTATGTCGAAACAAAAAAAGCCCTTCCTTACATATACCAGAAGGTCGGGTCGGTAGAAAAGTCTTTACTTCCCCCACCTTCTCTTCAAAAAGGTCACGCATGCACTGAGCCCCTTTTCATGTAGAAATATTGAGAAGTAGCTTCCTCTGATGACAGCTTGAACTGTTATGATTTTCTTCTAACTTGTATCTTCCAACGAACACCTTCTCCGGGTGTATATGACAGTGCCTCTGTTGGTTCATCTCGAGTTCCCTTCATCGTGCTTCAAGGCCCAAACCGAAATCCTTGGGTCGGTTTTCAAATGCAGCTGATTCTGATCCACTGATCGGATCAGACACCTCTGGATCTTGGGTTTAGGCCTTCTTCTTAGAAAAGATCTTGAACCCTCATCTTGACAAGTGAAATCCCCTTAATATTTCAAATTTTCTCAGATCCGAAAATCACCATTAATAGAATTCCTCATATATTTCCATCCTTTTTACAAATTCACACCCATTTGATAAAGAACTAAAATGCAGGCCTAGCAATTGCACAAACTCTGTCCTCAAGTTAATTAATATCCTAAGCCGAAGTAGTTAATCTCATTTTTATTCTGTCCAATCAAATTTAATTTCGTCATATTGACTTGGGAAATTCTGTTATTGTACCTATATTTTATATTTGATATTTAATAATTTTTACCCCACTAAGTTTTTTTTTTTTTGGATAACCGGGGTGTCCGGGCCAGCTTACGCGTACCTCGACTAATTCCTGGGACCTGTGCCCCGTGCCCACAGAAGTTTCTCAACACAAATCAGGATAAGTCGCTGGCTTTTCAATATGATTAAGTTCACCAACTCTACAACTATAGTGCCCAACCACAAACACCTAAAATTGCAAAGTTAGTTGAACTTTCGATGTCATCCCCTGCTGATTCTACCTGCATTGATTTTATTGCCCATTACTATATATTCACATCACCAAAATCTCAGTTTCAGAATCAAAAGGCCTATAAAATATCAACATCAGACGGTCTTGAGGTTCATAACTATCCTGGATGAAATTTTTATTCTTAATTAGAATTCCTAGTCCTGCCATGAATACTCCATTAAATTAGTTTTTGAATTGCTGGGAGACATGATTTAAGACTAGCCTATCAGGTGGAATGATCCGTTTGAAGGGAAGTGACAGTTTTGTAAAAGACCAGCAACATTTTCAGTTTTAATGACCCACTTGGCTAAATCTTTCAGTGCAAAATAATTCGAACATTCATAAAGAAACTGTAACTGCCCTGCTTTTTAATGGCATTAAAGTATCAGAAAAAGTTGACAACAGTCTGCTTTCAAAAGCAACGTCTAACGAAATTAAATATATGATGTTTCATGTATTCTAAATCTATTATGCTTTGCTGGCATGTTAAACAACAAAGAAGCTGGGAGATTAATGTCATGTATTTATATTTGTCCAATTTGAAGTAGAATTAGGTAAGCGGCTTCAACTTGTTTGATCAACTGTGACGAAAACACTAGCCGGAACCGCCACATCAGACTCGATTACGACCCGATTTTCGGACACATTTCGCAAGGCATGTTTGGGGAAGGAACTGCCGCTGGCACTAAAAGAGTATTGAACATGTTTGATAAGGTTAGGAAATAACAAAATTGAGCTAAAATCTACTGTCCATGACGTCGTATTCCCCTGCATAGATGCTCTAGCAACTGTAGCCCTTTTGTTCATTCCTTGAACATTGTTCCTGTCAACAAAAATTGATCAATTTGTTTGAAAGCTCCATTGGATTGATCCAATTGAACGATTTCAACCTTGTTATTCTTCCCGGAAAACAAGTTATCGACAATATTAACCCCGTTGGCAACCCCTTTTATGGATTTTAAAACAATCGCAGCGTCACCAAGGAAGAAACTGCTAGAAATAAGAAGTTGCACAGGGTCCTCGGCAACAATACTCGTGTAATCCATATAACAATTCACTATCCTAGTTTGTGTGTAACCTGGCAGTTTCAAATAAATGCCAGTGCCACCAAATCCTGTGGCCTTGTTATAGCAATGTACCCCGGAAAATGTGTTAGCTTGACCTGAAACCATTATCCCTACAGCAGCCGAAAAAATTACCACATCCGTAACAGCATTGTCGTTGCCCATCAGGTTAATTGCCGTGCCTGTGAAGTTCTGTTCGCCCGGATCACCACCGGCAGTGATCTGTTGCCCGAGGAATGAGTTTCGGATGTAGGTTTCATGCCCGCTTTGGACAAAAATGCCATTGGTGGTAAAATGTACCACGTAACAATTGTCTATGCTAGTCCTGAGTGAATTTATGACCGAAATTGCTCCTCCCCTGTAGTTTGAATCTAGCATCAGGTCTTTTAAAGTTATGTACTCGTAATTATATGATGATGCAGGTTTTGAAGGAGATAAATCAATGAGATAGCCATCAGTTGGAAAATCATCTGAGGCTCGTAATGTGCCACCATGAATCTGTATCATCCAGAATAAAAAAAAAAAAAAAAAAATTAAAATGCGTACATTAGCAAATTTCAAATTAACTGTCTATTTTTCTGCCATATGTCACTTTTTAATCTTTCTATTGAATTTTTTATTAGCATGTGAGATAACTTATAATAAATATAGTTCCAGTGCATGATAGCCTACCATAAGATTCCCTACGCCAGCGTCCGGCAACCGTAGAGGCTTGCTGATCAAGTAATTCCCACCTTCAAGATGAATCTCAACACCACCAAGATTAGCAATTCCCTTTATTAGAGACCCTTGTCTGGGCCCATTAAATGCATCAGATAACGCTTTCAGTATGGCTTCCGTACTGTCTGATTTTCCCGTGGGATCCGCACCGTATGATGTCACCCGATACACCCGTGGCCCTGATTTAACCTGCAAAAATCACATGATCACCACCACCACCACCAACAAAATGATACAATCGTCCCCACCAGATAATAACTTGTGTAAATTTTACCTGAGGAGCATAAGCAGGAGGAGGAGGAGCTGGCGCTGGAGCAGGACCTGGACCAGGACCAGGAGCAGGAGCAGGAGCAGGAGCTGGCGCTGGCGCTGGCGCTGAAGCTATCAAATCACGACGAATAAAAGAAGCCTTAAACTCTTTCATTCGGCGCATTTTATCATGAAAATTGTCGCCATGGCTACCAGAAAAAGGATTGGTTACAGGAATATTTTCGCCATAAACATGCACGATGATCAAGCTAGCCAATCCAGCAATCAAAGAAAGTAAAACTAGGGATGTTCTCGCCATAGCTTTAAAGTTATAAAACCCTCTTTCTCTTTTCTTCTCTTCTCTACACGTTAAAGAGTGTAAAGAAGAGAGAGCATGGATATATGAACATGGAGAAGAAAAAGAAGATGATGAATTCTTTCATTTATAATAGAGAATTTGAGAGAAGGAAATTAGTAAAGGACATGGAAAGAGAAACGTCTAACTAAGATTGCATATAAAATTTTATTTGGTTGAAATAAAATCTATTTAGAGATGGGTCATGCTGATAACACTTGCCTTTGTGTTTTTATTTATACAAGACATGAGGATTGGTTTGCTTTTGCTTTGGTTTGCCGAGGTAGCAAGATTTGTGTTTGAAAGTTTCTTGTCTGACAGAAAAGTTTTGCTGTTACCTACTTTTCACTTTTGGGTCCCTAAAAAAAGTAGGCATTGTGGGAAACTGAGAAAAGATTGGGTGCATTATTTATTTATTTTTTAAAATAATACTTTTTTTTTTTCTGAACAATGCTTTTCAGATTGGAAAGTGTATTTGATTATAATGTTATACTCTTTAAAATAATTAATTTAAAAATTAATAATTTATATATAAAATTTAATGAATTAATTATTTAAAAAAAAATTGATACTTGAGAATATATTTATCATCTATATCTATATATATACTATTAAAATTTGAAGGTCATCTAAGTGTTTTCCTTAATCCTTAATATAATGAAACTGATTTTCTTATTTAATGGAAATTTAATGAATGAAGACAGACTTTTTAATGCTCGATTAAAGGTTCTATTTAATTAGATATGGTGACAAATCGTAAAACTCTTGGTTCAATTGATGTATAATATGTTAAGCTTATGAGAAAATAATTAATGGCTTGATTGGAATGCTTCAGTTGCATTCAAAAGCAAATGAATGAAGGCATGCTTTTTAATGTTGGAATTAAATCTTATAATTCGTAAAACTCTTGATTCAATGGACCTATAAATAACCTGTTAATGAGGTTGTTAGTGAGAATTTACAGCATGGCTCGATTGGAATGCATAGCAATTGCATTCAAAAGAAAACAATCGCAATGAATTGATTTTGGTGTGTGTTGTGATTTTGGATTTAACGAAGATTCTAGTGGAGTCCCCAAGGGGTGCGGCTTGGTGGTGTAGGGTCCAGGATCTCACCTTGAGGTTCTGGATTCGAATCCAGGAGTGCACTTCTTGTAAGAGCCTGGGACAGCCGGTAGTTTTACCTGCGCCGCGACGCAGAAGGGATGGTTTGGTGGCGGAGTTTCCATCTTTTCCAAAAAAAAAAAAAAAAAAAAAGGATTCGAGTGGACAATGCACCCAAAGCAATGAAAGAGCAGAAATTTGAGACCCTTTATTTCGGTTTCAAGAAAAAAAGAAGGAATGCATGTTGGGATTTATTTTGAATAAAATAAAATATTCTAACACCCTCCTCCTAAAATTTTCCTTGAGACACAAAACAAACTCAAATTTAATGACAAAACAAAGAGGTAATTGGTGATTTGCAGAGCTTATGAATAGAGTCCAGTGTTCTTTTATAACTTTTTTATTTTATTTTATTTTGAATTTCAAAAATGATAGATTCACAAAATTTAGTAAAACAAATAACACAAAAATATTAAAAAACAGGTAAAATTTCTTTCAATTAAATATTATCTTTTATATAGTGATTTTGTGCTTATTTTTTTCTATTTTTTTGCAGACTCGTTGAATTTTAAAGATATGGGTTTATATAATCGCAATTTATGTACATCGTCACCTCCCAAATGTTTTTATAACTGGGTTTTTATTTTTTATTTTTTGGAATTGTTGGAACTCCGCAGCCAAACCATTCATTCTCAGCTTAAGCGTTATTAGGTTTTTATAATTGGGTGTTTAATAATATTTTTTTTCCCGAAAACATCGCTTTTCAGATTGAAATGTGTATTTGATTAATAATTTCATGCTCTCTCATCATTAAATTTTTCTAAAATAATTAATTTAAAAATTAATAACCTATATATAAAATTTTAATGAATTAATTATTTTTTTTACACAAAAATAAAATAGAAAATAAACAATTTGATATTTAAGAGTACATATATCATTCGTTTTTTATATAATGTTCTAACTACCATCAAATTCAGCTATCTACCATCAAAACCAAATAGTAGCTAAATTAGGTTATTTTAGATATCATACTTTCCAAAGTTAATCAATACGTTTCAATTCTAATAGGTTCCATCTTGTGTCGAGTTAAGGCTCCTTCTCATGTTAGGCTAAAGGTTTATAGTTGTAGATGTTGAATTTCGCCTTCAGTTTACAATTGAGATTTGTATATTGGGGTACCAGCAGTCCTGCAAAACAAAGTTAAAGTGAGCGCATAGTATCTACTACCGGTGTGGTGGATGTCGTAGACACTTTGACGCTCAAGTCAATTATGTACACAAGCGGAATGAGAGGTTAGAGCAAGATTTTAGGGTTACCTTGACCTTCGCAGGGTGATTTCCGTAAAGACGGTGGGGCTGGTGTTTAAGGATTGATGTATGCTTTTAGTACTCGAGTGTGATAGCCAAAACTTGAATGAATAAAACCCCTGGACCCCCTCTCTTTTTATAGGTTGTGAAGTAGCCTTCAAATCAGTTTATGATTCCTTGGAGGAGTCTTATACCAACTCATTTTAGGAAATGGTAGTTGAATCAGGATTGAATTAACGCATCATTAAACCAATCGATGTAAGTGTGTTTCCGCCACTCTTCTTCGTTATTCATTCGTATTTCTTTGTTCATTATCATCTTGGGACTAATCATAGAAACCAACATCCAGAATTTCTGAACCTACGACCCACCGCCCTCAGGGTAGTCCACGGGGATTAAGGTAGTTTCTAACTTGCGTCTCCTCCTACTGTATTAATAACTCATTTCCATTACTGACTTGAGCATCGGAGTGCCTTTGGTACCCACCACACTAGTGGGAAGACTCTCCACACTCACTACACATTTTGTTTTGTAGGATCACTAATGCCCACCCTTTCTACGAAATCTCGATTGTGGACCTCGCGTGAAAACTTTCCTTTACAATTTGGCGCCCACCGTGGGGCCTTAGCGATTTATAGCAAATGAAGATCTCTCAGTCCATGATCCCTTCAGCACAGCTACTCATGGTTTCTGGCAGTGAACAGACACCAGATCATGTAGCCACACAGTTGGCCATACTCCAAGAACGATTACTTTCTTAGAAGAAGAGAACCTAGCCATGCGAAGCTCCAACACAACTCTCCAGAAGCAATTGGAGCAAATCTCTTCAACTTCCTAACAACGTGATACTCCAGACCCTCACAGAAATCCTACAATCCCAACCAATTTCTTGGGGACATTCAACAATGTGGCAAGTGATAATCCTCCATCATACAACCATCCACCAAGTCAAGAAAGAAATCAACATATCTCCCTGGTCGACCAAGCACGACAAGTTTCCTCCACCATGCGCAAGGAAATGCAGGAGTTCAAATATGCAATTCTCTCCAGCCTACCTGGTGTCAAACTACCAGTGAGAAAAACCTGAGCCGACACTATCTCAGATACTCTCTTTTTGGGATCCATTACTTCCATTGAACTCCCACAAAAGTTCAGTCTACCAGATATGAAGCTGTATGATGGATCCACGGACCCAGGCGATCACGTGGTCCATTACAAATACATGATGACATCGATTGATCTAACTCCTCATAAATAGGAAGCTGGAATGTGTAGAGGATTTGGAGAAAAATTGGCAGGCCCAGCCCTCACTTCGTTCATCAATCTACCTTTTAGGACTATTGGATCATATTAGGAACTATCTGATAAGTTTGTAGAGCACTTTGCCAGGTCTTGTAAACTTGAGAAAACTATAGTCGACCTTAACGTAATTCAATAGTGCAAAGGAAAATCTCTATGAGGCATCTTCACACGTTTCAACAAAGAGGGAATATCTATTCCGGACCTCCATCAGCTGACAGCCATTGAAGCTTTCAGGAATAGGTTACTAGCAGATATCAGACTTTATAAAAAGTTGACCAAATTCTGATGCTACACTATGGATCAAGCCATGACTCGAGCCCAAATCGAGATCAGGTGAGAGGAGGATAAGAGGAATAAGAAGAGATAAAGTTCCACCAGCCATCAATATGAGATAAGCTCGAATCTTCCCAAGTGACATAATAAATGATGTGCTAGTAATATATCTCAATAAGATATCACATGATGTAATTAGACAAAAAAAATGGGCCAAAGGCCACCCACTGTCACATTGGGGACATCATAGCTTCCCAAATAAGTATTCATTGGTTAATTTAGAAAACATTATCCTTCACGAAACTCTAAGTTAGGGAGAAATCCATTTGCTCCAAACAACCTATATTAACCAACACCTAGCCCAATCGACATGAGAATACCCTTATAATCCTCCAACATACTTAATCACCCAAGATGTATTCTCTAGGAATGCCATCAACTCCATTCTACATGGATGTATTATCATATACTTCAAACGATACGGAAAGATTGTCATCTCTTACAAAGTACATTGAAGAATTTTCATCTCCCCATACACAATGAATTTCCATCTCTTCCAGACTACATGAAAAGATAGTCATACTTTTCATATGACCAGGTGGATTGCCAACAACTCCAGACTATATGAAATGATTGTTATCTTCTCCATATGACATGGAACGATAGTCATATTCTCCACACTACATGGATGGATTGCCATCAACTTAATACTTCATTCGACCGTAGCCCCCATGAACATTCATGAAGTCCAGTCGACCAAAATAGCATGAAGACCAATTAATTCCCAATGAGTAAAGGTCAAATATAGTCATAGACTGGGGACAATCTGAAAGGAAAGAGCTATGATATCTTGGGGGAAAATAGCCTTCCTTAAACATCAGTAAGACCATTTGTCCCAGTTGACACTACATGTATGAAGACTTGGCATATGGAAGATGTCCCAGTCGACACTACGTGTATGGAGACTTGGCATGAGGAAGATGTCTCGTTGGATAATACTCTAATGAAGACTTGGTGTGAAGACATTCCAGTCGACATACATGTAAGAAGACGTGACAAGGACATACCACTCAAAACTACACGTATGAAGACTTGGTGTGAAGACATTCTAGTCGACATGCATGAAAAAAGACTTGGCAATGACATCTCATTCGACGCTACATGAGTACTTGGTGTGAAGACATTCCAGTCGACATGCATGTATGAAGACTTTAAAGGGACACTCCAGTCGAAACTAACTTAATGGGACTTGTTGTGGATCCCAAACATGTGTATGGTTTGGGGCTTAATGTGCATCTCATTCCATGTGTGTAGCTTGAAACTTTTTGTGGATCCCAGATGCGTGTATGGCTTAGGGCTTAATGTGCATCCCATTCGACATCTACATGTGTGTATCTTAAAACTTGTTATGGATCCGAGACGCGTGTATAGCTTGAGGTTTAATGTGTATCCCATTTGACATCTACATGTGTGTAGCTTGAGACTTGTTGTGATCCCAGACGCGTGTATAGCTTGAGGTTTGATGTGCATCCCATTTGACATCTACATATATGTAGCTTGGGGCTTAAAGAGGAATCCAGTCGACACAACGCGTCATTGACTTGGGACTAATTAAGAATGACCTAGTTGACATCTCAGCGTGTAGCTTGGGGCGTAACATGGATCCCAGTCGACACTATACACCTGCAGTTTGGGCATGATATGGATCTCATTCGATACTATATGCATGTAGCTTGGGACTTATTAAGAATGTCTACGTCGACATTACATCTTGAAGCTTGGCACTTGACGAGGATCCCAGTCGGCACTACTGTTTGAAGCTTGGCATTTGACGAGGATATCAGTCGACACTACAAGTATGAAGTTTGGTATATGTTTAAGATCCCATTCGAAATTGCATATATGGTGATTGTTGAATGGGATCCTTCATTTTGTTCCAAATAATTTTCATAAACACTTATAATATCTTATCATACGGATCCATTCTACTGTTATGGGATAATCCCCATACAATATGTATGACTCTTTTAATCTTTCGACCCGTAGTATGAGGATGATTTTGACCTTCATCAGGTCTAGTCGACCGTAGTCTCATGTACCTTCATTTGGTATAATGATGTAAAGACTCTCTTGGACCTTCATCAGGTCTAATGAAGTGTAGTCTCCCATGGACTTTCATCAAGTCCAGTAGAGTGAAGACTCCACTAGACCTCCATAAGTTCCATTCGACCATAAACCCTCACCGACCTTTGTCAAGTCTTATAGAGTGAGGTTTATCGAATGAGGAATGAAAATCCTCACTGACATTTGTCATGTCTTGTAGAGTGAGGAGTGACCCGCATAGACCTTCATTAATTCCAGTCAAGATAAGACTCTCATAGACCTCCATCGGGTCTAATGGAGTGAGGAGTGAAGGCCCCCATGGATCTTCATTAGACCCATTCGGCTGTAGTCTCATGGACCTCCATGAGGTCTATTCAACTGCAGTCTCATAGACCTTCATAAGGTCTAGTAAAGTTAAGAGCCTTATAGAACTTCATCAGGTCTAGTGGAATGAGAAATGAATACTCTCATGGATCTTCATCATGTTAAGTGGAGTGAAAACTCTCTTGGAACTCCATCAGTTCTAGTAGAGGGAAGACTCTCTTAGACCTTCATCAGGTCCAGTAGTGTGTAGTCTTTTATAGACATTCATCAGGTGCAGTTAACCATACACTCCATTGGACCTTCAACAGGACATTCATCAGGTCTAGTAGAGTGAGGACTATCATAGCCTTCATCTAGTCCAGACGACATTGAAGATTACCCTGTCAATTGACTCGTAATATGGGTATTATCCTGACCTTCATCTGGTTCAGTCGACTAGGAACATTCCACATGGCTCATGTAGAGTCAAGTTCAAGATCTGGCCTTCATCTGGTCGAGACGACAATGAATATTCCTCTGGTCTTTTGACCCGTAGTATGGGGATTATCATGACCTTCATCTGGTTCAGTCGACTGGGAACATTCCTCATGGCTCATGTAGAGTCAAGTTGAAGACCTGGCCTTCATTTGATCCAGACGACATTGAAGATTCCCATGGTCCTTTGACCTGTAGTGCGGGGATTATCTTGACCTTCATCTGGTTCAGTCGACTGGAAACATTCCCAATGGCTTATGTAGAGTCAAGTTGAAGACCTGGCCTTGATATGGTCCAAACGACATTGAAGATTCCCATGGTCATTTTGCCCGTAGTGTGGGGATTATCCTGACCTTCATCTGGTTCATTCGATTAGGAACATTACCAATGACTCATGTAGAGTCAAGTTGAAGACTTGGCCTTCATCTGGTCCAGAAGACATTGAAGATTCCCCTGGGCCTTTGACCCGTAGTATGAAATCTCGATTGTAGACCTCGGGGTGAAAACCAGTGTCCACAACTAGTACAACTCACACAACTTGTGCAGTCAAATTCTGACCAATAGGAGCCTAATAAACTCCATGTTCGGTAGTGTTGTTCCTCACTCTTATCTTTTTTACACTTATCTTACATTGAAGACAATGAAAATTTTAAGTTTTGGGGGGATGGGGAGGGGTGTGTATGTTAGTGTTAGTTCATACTAATAAAAAAATAAAAAAAAATCACAAATTTTTTTTTACCATGGGTAGTGAAGAATAGTTTAATGATGAGTTTGTTTGCTTTAGGATGAAAACTTAGAAATGATAACTATCCATTGAATTTTATCTGATGCCTTTAGTATGTGATTTAGGTTAGACTCGTAAGCACGTAAAAGTAGGTTTCTTACAGTAATAACTTAGGTAGTTGACAAAGTGACTAGTTAAAGAAATTGTTTGAAGATGAATGACCGTTTGCTTAGATATTTATCTCTGTTTGTAATTATTTATGATATATGGTATGGTTATAGAAGAAAAAAAAGATCTTTTGAAAAATAATGGAAAAAGTTAAATGAGAGAAAAAATACTTTGAAAAAAAATAAAACACCTATAATTGATAAGCGTGAAGCTACTCATGGGTGAGTGTTAGGACCACTATGAGGAGAAATGATACTTTAAAGGGTAGGTGAGTCAAAAGATAAAGATAAGATAAGTCATATCATATCAAGCTCAATAGGTAAATACAAAGACACTTTTGAGATATTTAAGTTTGTTTGACTCATCGGATGTTAATTTTTGAGACGAAATTACTGAGTTGACTTATTTAGGAATCGAGCTCTGATCGGACCTTTTCACACACACTGTGAATCTGACTTAGATGATTTATTCAAGAACCGAGATTTGGGTTGTGTTAAGTACTTTAGAGATTCATTGACTTCATTGATAGGCATTCCTCGATGATAATATTATGTGTAACTACCAGAACTAGTTTATTTATTTTATTATTTTGCATAATTGCATGTGTGTGTGAATGAATTTTATGGGTGTCTTCTTTGTAAGCCCTCACAAGACTATAACTCTTCCACTAGGGTCGCCTAAGGGTTTAAATGCGTGTTGTATACCCTAAATGCAATCGTGATCCCTACGAAAGTGAGTTAGATTAATTTAATTTATTATTTTGTTTGTTTATTTATTTCTTTTTATTTTGCCCGAGGACTAGCAAAATATTAAGTTTGAAGGTGTTGTGAGCGGTTAAAATACACATATTTTATGCCCCTTTATCTTAATATTTTTTGAGTGATATCAGGCTTTTATAAGCGAATTGATGTGTTTTAGGTGTATTTTACAGGTCAAAATAATAATACGATTCAATGGATTCAACTAGGGATGATAACGACAAGATACATAGCAAATTAGAGTTTATTTCAGAGTCAAAACACGCGTCATGTTGCTGAACGTGCGTCGAGACACGCAAAAGAGTAAAATTTAGGCAGATTACAATGTGGTAATTTGATGGGCGCGTTGCGACGCTTCCTTTTGAGTGTCGCGACATGCCACGAATGAGTGGTGCGCTTTGTGATGTGCATAAGTGCTTCGTAACATGAAGAAATTTTCCCTAGTTCGCCATGTATCCGATTTTTAAGTAGGAAATACCCATTGGACTTCTCAAAAACGTCTCATAATATATTTTGAAGCCATCAGAGTATAGAAGAACCCCTAGAGCAAGGCAAGAATGAGTGCTTCAATGTGTGGTGGAGTTTGACGACAAATACTACAAAGAGAGTTTCTTTATCCCATTTTCTTTCTAACTTTATCTTTTATGAGTTCTTGATTTGTTACAATGATTAGCTTATTTTTTATTGAATATTATGAGTAGCTAATTCATTATTTTAGGGTGTTTAAGGATCCCAAGCATGTTTAATTAATTTAATTACATATATTTATTCTTTTGAATTTGTTATTAATTATCATATGTGATTAAATGCACATTTTATTTGTTTGGCCAACAATAAAATATTCTTGATAAATCATTAGGAACTCGACGGAGGAAATTAGGAGTAGCTGTGAGAATAATAGCGTGTGATCTTATTCGTTGAACATATTTCTCTTCATGATAGACATATATCTGCAGGGAATATGTAGGAAATATTAGAATATGATCTTAATAAATTTGGTTTAAACTAATTAACATAAATATATAGTTAATTGTTTTATTCTGAATATTCATCTGACCATCGAAAGAGACTTGTGAATAATTTAGTGTTCTAGGTTAATAATTAATGACAACAACCCAACTGAATGAAAACTGTCTGGACACGTTGCTTGTATGCTTAGGTAAAGTTGCAACCTCAGGTTCCTTTATTTATAAGGTTTTTAAAGTCTGTTATTTGTGTTATATTCAATTTCAATTTAATTTTGATAAATCAACTCTCTTCTCAATAGTTTGGTTTAAGTTAAGTAGGTTAATCTTAATATTAATAAGAGAAATATTAAGTCTCTGTGGATTCGACATCCAATTAATAATCACTGTATCACTTAAGTGATACGTATGCTTACGTGCTAGATTTATAAAATCACGACTTAAAAAATTTAATATTGAGTCTTAATTGCAACAATTTTTATTTGATGATGCGAATATTGTTCTCAAAAGTACGTAATTTCATTTATCTATTATTTTAACACTGCAGAAAAATATATTGTTCAGTTACTAATGAAAAATACCATCGGCAATCAATAAAAAACTATAAGTAAATAACTTTATTCATAGAAAATCAAAGGAAAAATTATGTCTGTAAAAATATCATCGACAAGACATTTACCGATGGAAATTATTACCATCGGTACTTATCGATAAAATTCCATCACTAAATTATATGACCATTTCCTCGATGATATAACAATCTAATACTAGGTGATTGTCACTGGAAATTCTTTTAGTAAGTATCGATGATAAATTCCGTCAGTACAGATGGAATTTTCATCAACATATTTAATAATTATCCATAAGTTATTTCCTTCAGTATTTTAATTAAATTTTTTAATAATTTTTTATTATTTTTTATTTCCCATAAATACCTATATATCAAAAATACCCAAAACAAATTTCATATGTAACAATTTTTTTTTTTTTAATTTTTTTAGCATATATATCTGTCGAAAAAAGTTCATATTTCAATGTAAGAAATTACATAAAAAAAAAAAAAAAAAAACTATTCAATATCTATAGGTCAGTAGAAGGGGGACCAGGAGGAAGGGGATGATAAGGTAAACTAATTATAAGTACACAAATTATATCTTGTTGCTCATTCAATAGTGCCTCAAGACGCCATAAACACTCAATGTCCTTACTGTGCTTCCTCCGAAGCCTTTCGAGGTCTGCCTTAATGAAGTGTTATGTCCAGAAGGTGGTAATATCAACTTTCATTTTAACCTGCATAACACAACATAGTTTTAAAAGAATTTTAGTACTTCAATAAAACCTTACATATTTATTGCATAATTCGTACCCATTCAAACATCGATATGTTTTGACCTCAAGTGAAAAGTAGAATTTTTACCAAGGAAAATAGCACTCTGGCTATCATAGTACAAAGTGTACTTCTCCTGCTTGAAACCCAATTCCTGGATAAATTTCTTCATCCACAGTAATTCATTGCAAGCTTCCGTTACTGCAATGTATTTTGTCTTGGTTGTAGAGAGTACAACACATCTCTGTAACCTTGGCTGCCATACCACAGCTCCCCCTGAGAGAGTAATTAGATACCCCGAAGTAGACTTACTAGTATCCACATCACCTGTCATATCTGAATCGGTGTAGCCCTTTAACATTGGCTTGTTGCTTCCAAAACATAGTCTCATTTTAGATGTGCCTTGAAGATACCGCATTATCCATTTGATAGCATTCTGGTGTTCTTTTCCTGGATTTGACATAATCCGGCTGACCAATCCAATTGTGTGTGCTAGGTCTAGCCTTGTGCACACCATGACATACATGACACTTCCCACTGCTAAGGTGTATGGAACTTATTTCATTTCCTCATTCTCTTTCTCAGTAGAGGTACTCTGTTTTGTACTCAATCTAAAATGGGTAGCAAGAGGAGTGATAATCGCTTTGGTATTGTCTATCTGAAATAGCATAAGTACCTTCTCGATGTACTCCTCATGTGAAAAATATAATTTCTTGGCTTTTCGATCACTACCGATCCTAATGCCAAGAATCTATTTTGCTGCCCCCAAGTTTTTCATCTCAAAAGACTTACTCAATTGCTACTTCAAATCATCAATCATCGATTGATTCCAGCCAACTATCAACATATCATCTACATACAACAGTAAGATGATAAAGTAATCGTCAGAAAAATTCAAAACGAAAACACAATGGTCGAAGTAGTCTTCTTGTATCATTGCTCCCCCATAACTGACTCAAACTTCACATACCACTATCTTGGTGCCTGTTTCAAACCATAGAGGCTTTTTTTGAGTCTGCACACATGGTCCTCTTTTCCTTTGACTTTGAAGCCTTTTGGTTGTTCCATATAAATTTCTTCTTCCAGATCCCTATGAAGAAATGCGATATTGACATCCATCTACTCAATCTCCAAGTCAAGGCTTGCTGCTAAGCTGAGTACCACTCTGATGGATGACATCTTCACAACTCGAGAGAAGATCTCATCAAAGTTAATGCATTTCCTCTGATTGAATCCCTTGACAACTAGTCTGGCTTTGTATCAGGGTTGTGAGGTGTGTTCTTGTTGCTTCATTCTTTACACTCATTTGTTCTTCAAAGCCCGTTTGCCTTTTGACAATTTCACCAACTCGAAAGTGTGATTGTCATGCAAAGACTTCATCTCATCTTGCATGGCTTCCTCCCACTCTTCATTATTCTCTATTTCCACAGCCTTCTTGTAGCTCTCGAGTTCTTCCCCGTCAATAAGCAGCACATACTCATATGTAGAGTATTTCGTTGAAGGTTATCTTTCTCTCTCAGATCTTCTCTGTGAAACTGTTGGTGTAGTTTCTGGTACTGATGGTTGATCATGATCATCATCTCTTGGAGCTTCAACATATGTACCTTCATGATTGGGAACCTCATCTTCAACATATATTGGCACCGGTGTATGAGGTTCTGGATTCACATTAACATTTCGGTATTGCTGGAGCATTGTCTTTAGTTCTTTTCTGATATCTTCTATAGTCTGATCTTCGATGAAGACAACATCTCAGCTTCTGAGAATCATATTCTCAACATGATCATACAATTTGTAACCGAAATCATCCAGACCATACCCAATAAAGACACATTGTCACGTCTTTGCATCAATTTTGGAACTTTCATCATTTAGGATGTGTACAAATATTTTGCACCTAAAGACATGCAAGTGTTCATATGACACTTCTTTACATGTCCATACTTGATTAGGAACATTACCTTTTAGTGCGACTGCTAGGGACATATTCAAAATATGTACAGTTATGCTCCCCCCAAAATGTCTTTGGTAGCTTGGCTTGTGAGTGCAAGCTTCTGACCCTTTCGCACAAGGTTCTGTTCATCCTCTCCGCTAGGCCATTCAGCTGAGGTGTCTTGGGAGGTGTCGTTTGATGTCGGATTCCTTGCATCTTGCAGTACTGATCAAACGGACATATGTACTCTCCATCATTGTCTGTTCTAATGCATTTCAAATTCTTACCGGTTTCTCTCTCTACCAGAGCATGATACTCCTTGAACACTCTCAACACTTGATTTTTCATCTTCAAGATGTATACACATATCTTCCTTGAATGATCATCTATAAATGTCACAAAATAAAGTGACACACCAAGTGTTCTTGTCTATATCAGACCACATATATCTGAATGTATAAGATCAAGTACTTTAAGTTTTCGTTGAGGCAGTGTGCTCTGAAAGGACACCATGTTTTGATTTCTAGCCATGCAGTGTTCACACTTTTGTAAGTGTGAGTTCTTCAATCCGGGAAGAACATTTTGTCTGTGTAGTGCTTCCATCCCCGTTTGACTCATATGACCGAGCTTTTTATGTCATAGCTCGGTTGCCTCATCACTGTTGACAATATTTATGTTGCCATTGGAAAGTTTAGCGTGCATCAAATACAATGTTGAGTCTTTCTTGCCTCGTGCCATCACCATTGATCCTTTAGTGAGCTTCCATGTGCTGTCACTAAAGGTGTTGCAGAGGCCTTCATCATCCAGCTTGCCCGTTGAGATCAGGTTTAACCAGATATCTGGGATGTGCTTGACTCTCTTCAACACTAGCCTTGTCTCGTTGTTTGTTTTAAGACAGATGTCTCCAATATTGATGGCTTTGGACTGGCCGTCATTCCCCATTCTTACAGCACCGTAGTCATCTGATGTGTAAGATAAAAAGAAGTCTCTACGAGATATGGAGTGTATGGAGGCGCCGTTGTTTATACTGATCTTATGGCTGGCAAGATTCATAATATTTTCCTCGTAGATAATGAGGAATTCTTTGGAGGTTTTATCAGTGGTGGCAGTAGCAACTCTTTCTTGGTTAGAGTCACTATCCATTATGTTGTTGTCTCTGGACTGTTCGTTCTTCAATTTGTAGCAATCCCTCTTCATATGGCCTTTTTCTTACAATGGAGGCATTTTATTTCTTTTGTTCTTGATTTACCCTGGTACTTGTCTGATCTACCTGGGCCTCGACTTTTACTCCTCCCCCTTTCGGTTAGTCCTCTCAGTCACTAAAGCTTCTGAGGTTGAGGCTGATACTGACCCTTGCCTTCTCGTTCTCTTTTCTTCCTCGAAGATTCTGGTTTTTGCCATCTCCAGTGTGACTTTCCCATCTGAGGCTGAATTTATCACCGTTGATCTAAACATTTCCCAAGATTCTGGTAACATATTTAGGAGTATTAATCCATTAACCTCATCACCAAAGTATATGCCCAATCCAAATTATTCTTTCATGGTGCTAAGGAAATCATTAATATGGTCTGCCGTATTTGTACCTTCATCGTATTTTAACCCCATCATCTTCTTGATGTAGTACAACTTGTTATTGAAGGTCTTTGCTCGAAAGGCTCCTCCTGCTTTCTCCATAAGACATGTGCATTAGTATCTTCACTAACATGGTTCACTATACTATCGTCAATCCACTAATGAATAATACTGAATGTCTTCTTGTTTGACAATTATGACCCATAGCATCACTATTTGTAAAAGACATTGTGGTTTTTGTACAAATTAACTTTGTGACAAAGGAAATTGCCATTTTATCATTTTGTAATTAGATTACTTGAAAATATATAAAGGATAAAAGTCCTTATGATTAGTTCCGGATTATAAGATATGAGATAGTATCAATCCACTAAAGGTTTAATCATTAAATATCCATAGTCGTAGTATTATCGAGACTGAACATCGAGAATGCGGAATAGACTAGTATTACACTTGTGCGCGTTATGGAAGCGTAACGGCATAGTTCTCATATATTTGGGTATTGGATACCCATGCAAGTGTAATATGAGGTTCTGTTTACCGATGGTACGGAAACAGCTTCGCTCTGGATAGACCCCTCGGAATCTCATTAGTAGTATAACTATGTGTATATGGGAATCCAAATCAGGATAGGTGTATTTGGTCTTAACCTGAGACTTGCATCGCTAATACTTGCGACAATCAGTACGCTTTGGTTTTGGTCGTCCAGGACTTTAACAGGTTTTGTGTACGCCTCTTCTGGGTTTATTGAGAATTGTAGTGTATTGGGTGTGATGTCAAGATGGAAGTATCACTTGAGTCATATGGAGATGATGATCACGCATGGATACAAAACTGATACTCTAATGTGTTGCAACCATCAGGATAATATGACAAGGTCATGATTATCCAATTAAAGAGACTAGTTGCTTGTGATTAGATATATGCTTCGTACGGGGCAGCCACTATTCCAGCCCCAGGCCTTGCATGTGACATCTGATACTGGATCACAATACACAATACTTGGTATACTACGCTTGATATAGATTATATATTCCTTAAAGAATATTTCTGGAGAATTAGGTAGGCACGATGTTTTGCTAGAAGTCAACCATGTCTAGTAAATCGGTAAGAACATGGTACATGGTACACACGTATTTGGATAGTCTGACGACCAGATTTACTACCAACATATCCAAGGATCTCATTGGTCACTTCCCGAAGATTCACCGATGACGTATGACTCGAACAGAATTAATCTGGTATTAATTATGAGAGAGAGAAAATTAATCTAGGATTAATTGCGGAAAGAATTTAACTAGGATAAAATTTAAAGAGTAGAGAGAGAATGATTAATTTCGAATTAATCGATTAAATAATATATTCGATCTATTAATTGAAATTAGATTTCAACACGGAATTGAAATTGGATTTTAATTCGAGCGAACAAATTAATTTAGAATTAATTCACGAGTGACTTTCGTAATAATTTTGCGAGGCACTATTATTTAATTAAATTTGATTTAATTACATCGCAACTGAAAATTCTTTAATTTGGAATTAACGAACCCGAGCCCGATATGTGTTTTGCGGGCTCACTCAGATTTTGAATTAAGTAGGGCCCACATCAAGTCACATCACTAGTCAATCTCATCACTTTTTGGTGATGGAAGTTGTTAGTTGGTTTTAACTTGTAAAACACATTTCCATTATTTTATTTTGATGTGTGATTGACTTATACTAACTTTTGAAGTTTGGTATTACTTTACTTTTGATTTTGAAAATCAAACACATCACTCACACTCTCGCATTGCTCACCAAAACCGTGAATCACATTTCCCTCTCCTCCCATCTTCAATTTTCGAGAGTTGCTTCTTGACTTAGGGAAGATTTTGTTGTAATTTCTTCAATTGCTAGCACATAAAGGAGTCTACAAAGGTGATAGGGAAACTATCCCATTGAGTTTGGAATTCAAAGATCGAGTTTGGAGTTAAACCATTCATACAAATGAGAGCTTGGAGCACTACACAAAGGTTGGAAATTTTTGTTATCTACACATCCACCAATAGCCGATCATTGTGAGTATTTTTCCGCAATCTCACTTTGTTTATTAACACATGTTTATGCTTAATATATCCTTGGCATGTTTTAGCAGAACCCAACAATGATATCAGAGCCAAATTAAGCATGAAATGGATTAGGGTTCATAAACTTGAATTTGGGTATTTTTGCTTGGAGCATGATTTCGTCAAATTGAGTGTTTGGATATGTTTAGATTATGATAACTTAGAGTTATGCATGATTAATTTGGAGAAAAATTGATTAGATAATTTTTCCCTAATTACCTTATGATGGCCGAATACTTGGACCCTTATTGTGATGGTGATTTTTTGATTTTTAGACCATTAGATGTGTTTAAATGTATGAGTATATTGATTTGAGATTTAAGTGGATTGAAAATCAAAATTGGATATAAAAATGCTTGATTGCCGTGAGTATTGGAAGCATGTTGGAGGTTGATTTTGCTTCAATTATGTTGGACATGAATTGAAAATGATAAAGCATGATTAATTATGTAAATTGGTATTTGGAAATGTTAATTTAACTAATTAATTATGGCTATACACTTTAATTAAAAAAAATTATGATATTTGGAATATTATAATTTAATAAATTAGTCTTTAATTTGGAATTTGGCTAATGTTGTTATATTTGGGCCTAATGGGCTTGGTTGGGCCAATTTGATTTAGGACAATTGGATTGGATACAAATTGGGCCTAAAACCATTCCGTTAAGTCCAAATATAATAAATGGGCCTTTAAATAATTAATTGGGCCTAATGGGCCAAAATTAATTTTATGGCAAATGGTGATTCCTTATTGGGCTTTGGTTGCCAAAGTCCATGCCTTAAGAAATTAATTAAAAACCCATTGGACTTTAATTAAATTAACATTGGATGTTAATTGGGCCTTTGAGACCCATTAAGATTAGATTTAGAATCTAAGTCGAAACGACACATTAATAAATGTAATTATTTAATTTAGAATTAAATATGAATTAGTATTGAATACGAATTAAATTGGATTTAATATTGTAGTTCGATATAATTCAAGAATTCACACTTTGAGTACTTATTCTTAATGAGTTGGACTCGCACAAATCAAATCGTTGTTTGAACATTGGATGATCACTTAATTCAAAGATTAATTAATTGGATTAGATTGATTGAATAACATGATTTTGTGTGAATACATGGATGTATTATATGAATAATGTATATCGGATGGATATTAGATGGGTGAGGGCAATTTTGGAAATTGTTGTAATAAATTTAGAATTTATTAATTGGACCTGCGTGTCCAGCCTTTATCTATTGACTCTTTGTAATTCTCTTCTCACCAATTCCCCTCAATGTAAATGAGGTTTCTTTATTGTATTATGTAACTGGGTAGAAGTTATAATAGTGCTAGCTGGGGAGAGGAAATGAAGAGATTTGTTCTAGGAACAATTTGTTGAATATCCATCCGCATATCGTTATTATTTATTTCGTGCCTTATTGTGCTTTTAGAATGCATGCTTAAGGGTGTATGATGAGACCTAATCAAAGATAATAAATTGGTTGTCAATTTACGCGAAAACCCTAAAACAAATATTAAGTGAATTCCTTCCATTGAGTGGTTCTCTCTCAAGATCCAAGATTGGCATTGGTTAGTTGGCCAAAGTCAAGATCAATGTCCATCGCAGATGTGTTTGAACCACGAAAGCTTTGTTCCATATCGCATGTCTTGGGCAAGTTGTGATTTGTTGACCAAAGTCAATGTCACTTCTTGTTCATCGACGTGGATTACGAAGCTTTCCCACTGTCAATGGGTCCCGCTTAACTAGAATCATTAAGTTTGTTGAGCCAAAGCCAAGGCTTAGTTGATTCAGAGGAAAAGGTTAGGAAAATATATTAGATATATTGGAAAATATATTGTATATATGTTTCGGACTTGGAGGTCCACCTACCGGATCTAGGAATTGGATGAGATCCAATTGATCTTAGAGATCTACCTAGTTAAATATCATACAGCTTGTTGGCCAAAGTCAAGGTTGTGTGTTATTTAACGGGATCCTACCCCACTAGGAAACTAGGTTTCCCGAGTACTCAACAGAGGGTTAGAGGCTCGCCGAAAAATAGTAGGAGGCCAGTATTGAATTTGCAATTTCGTTCAAATACTTACCAAATACGGGCTTTCAAAATTATTTCGTCATTTTATATATTTATTAGTTGGACTAATATTTTATTATTTTATTGTAACAGTTGGACTGTACCCAAAAATCGTTAATTGAATAGTTAAACTATTGCAATTAAGATGGCTGGAAAGATCAACGTTAGAGACATTATCATGGGTGAAAATGTCTTTAATGGTGCGAACTTTCCTGACTGGGATATGAACCTCATGATTGTCCTGGGGGCCGAGAAGATGCTCTATTTGATAGAGAGACCTCTCGGGCCTAAGCCCGAATTGAGCAGCGGTTTGAGCTTGAGCTTTGGAAGACTCACAGCGATGACAACTCAACTGCTCAATCTGTCATGCTCGCTGTAATGACCCCTCAATTTCGTTGCCAGAACAAGGGATTGGATCTCTATACTATGATGGCAAAATTGAAGGACCTTCACCGATCTAACCTTAGATCGCAAAGGTATGAATTGTAGAAGAAGCTCTTTCGTTCCTGAATGTCAGAGGGTACACCTATCGTGCACCATGTGTCACAGATGATTGCTGACTTTGATTAGCTGGGTCAGCTAGGCATAACCTTTGAGGATGAGACTTCTATAGATTTGATCTTACAGTCTCTTCCTGACAGCTAGAGCGGGTTCATCTTGAACAATAATATGATGAACCAAGACTATACTTTTAGAGAGTTGATGGCATTGCTGCGAGAAGCAGAAAATTAGATTTTAAAGGGCAAAAAGTGTGAGGCGCACTTCGCTTCGACATCTCAGTTTGCCAAGGCTTGGCCAAAGGCTACTTGAGGCATAAAGAAGAAGAAGAAGAAGGGCAAGACCAAATCATCAAAGTCTTCTGGGAAGACAAAGGATAAATCCCAAGATGTCTGCTTGCAGTGTGGAAAATAAGGTCACTGGAAACGTGACTGACTTGAGTACAAAGCGCAAATGAAGGAAGTGAAGGCGGGCAAGGCACCGACTCCAGGTATGTTTGTTATTGAAATAAACATGTCTACTCCTAGTTTTAAAAAATTGGATTTTTGATTATGGTTGTGGTACTCATATATGTACCGATGTGTAGGATCTACAGATTAGCAGGAGACTGACTTCAGGAGAGATAGACCTCCGAGTTGGAAATGGGACTAGAGTCACTGTTTTGGCTGTTGGGACTTATATTTTGGAACTGCCCTCGGGGCATGTACTTAATTTATCAGACTGCTACTATGTACCTAGTTTGACTAGGAATATTATTTCTGTATCTTGTTTAGCCCAATCTGGGCATACTTTTGTATTCAGAAACACATGGTGTTTTGTTTATAAAAATGATATTGAGATATGTAGTGTTGATGTTTATAATGGTCTTTATATTTTGAATATGAATCAATCTCAAATATATAACGTAACAAACAAAAGGCTTAAATTAAGTAACAAAGATGAAACTTATATGTGGCATTGTCATCTAGGACACATTAACAAGACTCGCATAGTGACGTGTGTGGGCCCATGTCTAGCCAGGCTAGAGGTGGATATGAATACTTCGTAACCTTTACGGATGATGCATCGCGTTATGGTTATGTGTATCTTATGAGACACAAGTCGGAAACCTTTGAGAAATTCAAAGAGTTTCGACACGAAGTAGAAAAACAGACCGGTAAAAGTATTAAAATATTACGGTCGGACCGTGGTGGAGAATACTTAACCAATGAGTTTCTCGATTACTTGAAAGAATATGGTATTTTTTCACAATGGACTCCTCCCAGAACACCTCAATTAAATGGTGTGTCCGAGCGGAGAAACCGAACTTTATTGGACATGGTAAGGTCGATTATGAGTCGCACTGAGCTACCTATTTCCTTCTGGGGATATAAATTGAACAGTGCAATACTTATTTTGAATAAGGTTCCGTCAAAGTCTGTTCAACAGACTCCGTATGAGATATGGACATGAAAGAAATCGGGTTTCTCATTCCTGAAGATTTGGGGATGCTGGGCATACGTTAAATGTTTGGAAGGTACCAAACTAGAACCCAAATCGAATAAGTGTCTATTTGTAGGTTATCCTAGGGAAACCAAAGGATATTACTTCTACCACCCACAAGATAACAAAGTATTTGTTGCTCTACATGCGGTTTTCCTCAAAAGGAATTCCTAAATACAGTGGTAAGTGGGAGGAAAGTAGAACTCGATGAAAATCAGAGTGATACTGTTCCTGGCACCGATTCCTTAACGGAAAACGAACAGCTCATCAGGGATGAGATTGAACCTCAATCTTCTAATACACAAGAACCGCATAGGTCGGAGAGAGTCAGAAAACAACCTGAGAGGTATGGGTTTCTGATCTCACCTCATGTGGATATTAATCTCATTGAGGAAGACGAACTGGCTACGTATGATGAAGCGATACAAGGTATCGACTCCGCTTTATGGCAAGATGTCATGAAGTCTGAAATGGATTCCATGTACACAAACCAAGTTTAGACACTGGTTGATACACCAGAAGGCGTAAAGCCTATTGGTTGCAAATGGGTCTTCATGAAGAAGACTGACATGGATGGCAACATACAAACGTACAAAGCTAGGCTTGTAGCGAAAGGGTATCTTCAATGACATGGTGTCGATTACGGCGAAACTTTTTCACCTGTTGCCATGATTAAATCCATTCGGATAATGCTTGCTATTGATGTATATTTCGGAAACCTTTTGGAGGATGTTTATATGCAACAGCCTTACGGTTTTGTCATACCAAAACATGCAAAGAATGTTTGCAAGTTAAATCGATCCATTTATGGATTGAAGCAAGCATCGCGTTCTTGGAACCAACGTTTTGATGAGATCATAAAAGAATATGATTTCATTCAAAACGAGGATGATCATTGTGTATATAAGAAGGTTAGTGGGAGAGCACTGACATTCATTGTCCTTTATGTTGATGATGTATTGCTTATTGGAAATGACATTCCCATGCTACAATCGGTGAAAGCTTGGCTTTCATTAAAATTCTCCACGAAAGATCTGGGAGAAGCAGCCTTTATTCTGGGAATAAAGATCTACCGGGATAGATTTATAAAGCTGCTTGGACTCTCACAGAGCACATATATTGACAAAGTGTTGGAGAGATTCAACATGGGGTTATAACGCAGGCTAAGGAACCGCGGTCTCATCAATGATCCAAGCATGTACTTCGACGTTACCATCTGATTCGTGAGATCCTACATCGTGAAGATCGAGAAGGTCGCATCAGATGACAATATTGCAGATCCGCTGACGAAGGCTATACCTTAATAAAATTTTGAGCGACATGTACATAGTTCAGGTGTTAGATACTTGAGTGATTGGCTATAGGCCAAGTGGGAGATTGTTAGACAATTATGACCCATAGAATCACTATTTGTAAAAGACATTGTGGTTTTTGTACAAATTAACTGTGTGACAAAGGAAATTGCCATTTTATCATTTTGTAATTAGATTACTTGAATATATATAAATGATAAAAGTCCTTATGATTAGTTCCAGATTACAAGATATGAGACAGTATCAATCCACTAAAGGTTTAATCATTAAATATCCATAATCGTAGTATTATCGAGACTGGACATCGATAATACGGAATAGACTAGTATTACACTTGTGCGCGTTATGGAAGCGTAACGGCATAGTTCTCATATATTTGGGTATTGGATACCCATGCAAGTGTAATAGGAGGTTCTGTTTACCGATGTTACGGAAACAGCTTCGTTCTGGATAGACCCTCGGAATCCCATTGGTAGTATGACTATTGTATATGGGAATCCGAATCAAGGTAGGTGTATTTGGTCTTAACCTGAGACTTGCATCGCTAATACTTGCGACAATCAGTACGCTTTGGTTTTCGTCGTCCAAAACTTTAACAGGTTCTGTGTACGCCTCTTCTGGGTTTATTGAGAATCGTAGTGTATTGGGTGTGATGTCAAGATGGAAGTATCACTTCAGTCATATGGAGATGATGATCACAGAGGGATACAGAACTGGTACTCTAATGTGTTGCAACCATCGGGATAATATGACAAGGTCATTATTATCCAATTAAATAGACTAGTTTCTTGTGATCCAATATATGATTCGTACGGGGCAGACACTATTCCAGCCTCAGGCCTTGCATGTGACATCAGATACTGAATCGCAATACGCAATACTTGGTATACTACGCTTGATATAGATTATGTATTCCTTAAAGAATATTTCTGGAGAATTGGGTAAGCACGGTGCTTTGTTAGAAGTCAATGTCTTGTGAATCGGTAAGAACGTGGTACGGGGTACGCACGTATTCGGATAGTCCGACGATCAGATTTACTACCAACATATCCAGGGATCTCATGGGTCGCTTCCCGAAGATTCACCGATGACGTACGACTCGAACAGAATTAATTTGAGATTAATTATGAGAGAGAAAATTAATGTAGGATTAATTACGGAAAGAATTTATCTGGGATCAAATTCAAAGAGTAGAGAGAGAACGATTAATTTGGAATTAATCGATTAAATAATATATTCGATATATTAATTGAAATTAGATTTCAACACGGAATTAAAATTGGATTTTAATTTGGGCGAACAAATTAATTTAGAATTAATTCGCGAGCGACTTTCGTAATAATTTTACGATGCACTATTATTTAATTAAATTTGATTTAATTACGTCGCAAAAGAAAATTTGTTAATTCGGAATTAACGAACCTGAGCCCGATATGTGTTTTGCTGGCCCACTGAGATTTTGAATTAAGTGGGGCCCACATCAAGTCACATCACTAGTCAATCTCATCACTTTTTGGTGATGGAAGTTGTTAGTTGGTTTTAACTTGTAAAACACTTTTCCATTATTTTATTTTGATGTTGATTGACTTATACTAACTTTTGAAGTTTGGTATTACTTTACTTTTGATTTTGAAAATCAAACAAATCACTCACACTCTCTCATTCCTCACCAAAACCGTGAATCACACTTCCTTCTCCTCTCATCTTCAATTACCGAGAGTTGCTTCTTGACTTTGGGAAGATTTTGTTGCAATTTCTTCCATTGCTAGCACATAAAGGAGTCTACAAAGGTGATAGGGAAACTATCTCCTTGAGTTTGGAATTCAAAGATCAAGCTTGGAGCTAAACCATTCATACAAAGAAGAGCTTGGAGCACTACACAAAGGTTGGAAATTTTTGTTATCTACACATCCACCAATAGCCGATCATTGTGAGTATTTTTCCGCAATCTCACTTTGTTTATTCACACATGTTTATACTTAATAGATCTTGGCATATTCTAGGAGAACCCAACACTTCTAGCGAAGATTATTTCAATTTTCATCGGACATTGCTTGTGGTTTCTCCTCCAAAAAGACTAATACATCATAGTCCTTCACATATCGAAGGTCTTTCATATTTCCTCTCAATGTGAAATAATTGGTGCTTATTAACAAAATCATTTTTCTATTGCCCCCATCCATCATAAAAAATTCAAAGTAGAGTTTCAAAAATCGGAGCTCACCGTTGCGTCCAGAATGGTCGAAAATTGGGGAAATGACACTTCGTTCGTCAAAATCCGACACATGGACCAAAATATAAAATTTTAAAAATTACAAGGGTCAAAGTGCAATTTCTGAAATTTCAGGAGAAAAAATATAATTTCCAACAAAAATATAGGGACCATTCTGAAATTTACTAAAGTTTTTGCTGACGTGGCCCTAGTGATGACGTGGCAAACACGTGGCGGCTGACTGTATGACACATGTCAGATGACTGGGCTGCTGACGTGTTTTGCTGACTGTGCTGCTGAGTGTGTGTTGACAGCTGATGTGGCGCTGACGTGTGCTAACTAGATGATGATATGGCAATTGACTCAACGTCTTCAAGCTTCAGCAGGCGCGTGAGATGCATGGCGGCGCGTGGGCACTCCTTTGGTTGGCGTGTGCGGCATCTCTGGACCTCTGTTTGATCATTGGAAAATACCACCGTGCTCGTCTCATCGTGAAAAACCGATGGTATGCTCAAAACCGATTTTTGACAACTTTCGTCGAAACCGATTTTCCGAACCGAAGCTCTGTTTCTGAGTTTCGGGATCCCTCTGTGTAACCTTAGCTCCTGATACCACTTATTGTGATATAAACAATCACAACAGAGAAGAAGTGGGAGGAAAAGACTTCTTTATTACTTAACAAAAGAATTACAAAGCTATTTCAAAAACTTTACAAAAAACCTCTCAAACACTCTTTCCTCTCTATATTAACTCACTGGGATTTTTGGGATGATTTACAAATGACTCTGTGACTCCCTTTTATAGGGCCAAAAACGTATACTACAATGCCACACATTTTGACAGTTGGCAAAAAGCGTTACGCGTTTTGCCAACTTCTGTCAAGCTGGAGACTTCCAGCATGCTGCATGTTGGAGTCCAACAACTCTAACACAAAATAATCAACAAAAATAATACAAAGTACTAGAAGATTATACTCTAATTTAGCTCAAAAAATAAAAGAAACAACACAAATTTCAAATTCCGAAGAAAGTGGTGATTCCGACGGTGGGGCAGCTCCGGCAATAAAAAGTGGCTTTGTGCAAGCTTCGGCGGTCCAATTCCAATGGTAGTTAGCTGTGGGTTTTCGATGCAGAGAGAGAGGGAAGGAGGGAGAGAGAGGAAATGGGAGCTAGGGCACGATGCTTTTGTGATATTGTGTTTTTCTTATTGACGGAAATTTCATCGATAAATCTGTCAGTAGTAATAATTTAGTCCGTTTGTAAAATTCTGTCGAGTCGATATACTGTTGCTTACATATGGCGCCGTAAATTTGATCTTTATTTACCAACAGAAAACCATAAAAAATTTCGTCAGTAAATGTAACTGTAATTTTCTTAAGTCTTTTTTTTTTTTTTGAATCTGTCAATATATACTGACAGAATATTATTCATAGCTAATGCGATAATATTTCAAAATATAAATTATTTAAGAGATTTGAGGTTCGACTCCCATGTTTGTGTAATAATAGAATGACATTTGGTGTACATTTATATGACATTTTAATAAAATTATGAATAAGTGCGCATGCGATCTTCGCGTGATAATTAGAGTCATTAACAAGATAACTTTGCTATGAATCCATTAAATGAATACTATTTTTTAATTAAAAATTAAAAACATTATAAGGTGATATAATAAGTTGAGTAGTTGATTGGAGAAACAAAATGAGAGGATAAAGAAAATTATTTTATGCTTGTGTTTTCAATGATGTTGTTTGTTAAGGTTAGATTACTTGCTGCTTCATCTCTAAGAAATAAAACAGAAAAAGGCATAAATTCTTTGCTTGTAGTTCACAACAATCCTTACCCATCTCTTTAGGTCACTAACTTTAGTGCAGTCATTCAACTTTGTGTAGGGAAAATTGCAAGAACAAGGAAGTACATTCGTGTGGATTGCCAAATTTTTGGTCATTTAAGTTGAATAATATCTTGCAAATGACTTGAAGATGAAATTATCTTCTAGATATGCTGTTTAATAAAAGGAATCTTCAGAAATTATGTTGATGATAATGAATCAAAAATGTAGAAAGGGTGAGGATACTAAAAAAAAATGTGATATCCTGACCCTAATATACCGATGGAGAATAGATATAATACTGTAAAATTAGAAAAAATCTACTCTATTTAAGATAAGTTTAAGATAAAATTTCAATTGCTAAAATCTATCATCCTTAAGTTTAATCAAATGGCATACTTTTAAACTATGCATAAAGTAAAGAGCGATAAATAATAAAATCAATATAAGATATTTATTGAAAGAATGAAAAACTCTAAAAGAGAAAAATCATTCCCGATATAGGATACCTCCTGAATTAATTATAACGAGAAAAAATATAATAATGATAATTGGCCTATTACAAACCTACCGACTCAATCTATCCAAACTACAATAATTTGAAGCAACTCCTCATAACTATACTAGGTTCATTCTCTTGTAATTCTGAAGTCTTTGTAGTGAATATCCACCAAGCGAACTCACTTTTCAACAGGAACTCCAACAAACACTCTTCACCTTAAAACTCTGGAGGTTAAGATTTGATATGTATTTTGTGTTGATGCTTATCAAGGGAGAATCTCACAAGATGGAGACATGGAAGACTTAAATCTTCAAGGGTAAACTCTCATAAGAATAAGAAAACTCAAAAACAAAGGCTCTACATTTAGATTCCAACAATCATATATATAGTTTAGGGTTTCTAAGCCCTGAAAATAACTAGCAAAATGCGTTCATAAATTCTGAAATCACATTAATATTTGAACGTGCGTTCCACTTACTTCGCATGCTCAATCCATCATATTAGTGTTGGAACGCTTCTTTGCACGTGTTTAGCACATGAGCATTATGGAGTGGACTTTCGAACTTCCCTTTGCACGCTGTTTGAATGTGACTAGACCCGACCACGGTTCCGGTTCGGTTGGGGTTCCACCCCAACGCGAATCGGTCGGAACCGCTGGAACCGTAAGGTTCCAGCGGTTCCAACAGGAACCCTACCTTCCCCAACGGCTAGTAGCCGTTGGGGAAGGGCAGGGAGCCAAAAAAAAAATGAAATAGTAAATTCCTAATATATCCCTAATAACGATAATGAAACGGTTATATATATGGGCATTTTTGGTATCAAAAAATTCTAGAATTCTATAAATATGATTCATTTTTCATTATTTCAACACACCAATTTCTCAATTTTGTCAATTTCTACAATTCTCTTATTCTCAATCTCAATTAGTTATTATCATTCTCAATTAGTCAATTTTCTTATTATTCTTACTTATTTCTTAAACAAAAAATGGCAAGCTCATCTGAGAACATAATGTCAAATATGCCAACCCAAGAGAGCGGCTCTAGTGTCGGTACACAATCACGGAGAAGAGAAGTTAAGGCTCGTTCTTCGGATGTTTTCAAAATTCATTTTCATTTAGACCGCCAAGACGAAAAAACTTCAAGAGCAGTTTGCAACCATTATAGGGTTTTCTACAAATTTTCTGGTGGATACGATAATATTATCAAGCACCTGAGCAAGCCTTCAGCTTGGGAGGCAATATATTGGAAGCTAGACGATCTTCATTACATCCAAGCACTCTAGAAGAAATAACTTGTGTGGATGATTGGACTCGAGCTGATCTGAGACAACAAGAAGATGCCCCCGATGTTTTCGAAGACTTGTTCGATAATACATCTGCAACAACAAGTGCAAGTGGAACCGGAGCTGAATGATCAACTGATAATGATGATTGATAATTACAAAATTGTAAATTTACAAAGGGGAAATATCTTAAAATTGTAATGGAACTACGTGAGCTTTGATTCCTCTCACCCCTGAAGGATACGTAGGCAACTTAAATTTTTTAAAATTTAATTTCAAGCTCTTCAATTTAATAATTTTATTTATATATTAAATTAATGTAATTTATTTTAATTTATTTTCGAAATTAAAAAAAAGGTTCGAACCGAACCGGAACCGGAACCGAACCGGTTCCGGTTTCGGTTCGGTTCACGATTCCGGTTCCACTTAAGTGGGGAACCGGAAACCGGCCGGTTCGGTTCGATTTGGTTCCAAACCGGAACCGAACCGCCGGCCAGGTCTAAATGTGACAACTTGAACTTGACGAAAAATTTTCATTAATGACTTCCAAAGGCGGTTCAATTACTCCAAAGTCTTCAATACTCAATACAACTTAATTGAACTTGGTTTATTATCAATTACCAAGACGTGAAACCTCAAACTCCCCATTTGATATTATATGACAAAATCACCTAATACAAAGAGACTACAACAATAGATAAAAATAACAAAGTCTACTATCAACAATCACGATATAGAAATATTATAATTTGACTCAGTCTGATTGACTAATGAACAATAAAATTGAAATGTTGTATTTATTACATTAGACCAAGCCCAAAAGAACCAACATCCTTACGTTATGTTAGGATTGATAGAAAGTGATGGTTTGTAATAGAATGTAATCCAATAAAATGGAATGGGAAGTAACTTACCATAATATTAGTTGGGAAAAAAATGAGAGGTTTATAATATAATGTTTCAAAATATTATTTGATTAATAAAAGGTAATGGAATATGATGTAACTATGTAGGTTTAAAGACAATTATTTTTTTTTTAGATTATAAAAATAAAAGATATTTCAATGTTATTTTTTAAGGGACAAATTGTCTCCACATGAAATATTTTTAATTTATGATCCATCTCTAACCTCTTGATTTAGCAAGATGGGATGTGATTTAACGGATGAGATATGATTTAATGAGATGTGGGATGGGATCGAGACCATTCTTTATCCCGAAAAATATAACGGGACAAGACTGTGATGAATTTTCATCCCAGTTTCGTAAATAGGATATGATTAGAATTGACAAATTAGGTCTCGTTCCGGCCCACTACCAACCCTACATGCAGACAATATTGGATTTGTATGTAAGATTTCGTAGAGGTCCTTGTTATTATGTAAAATTTCATTGAAATCCTTGTAGATTTGTAAAAGTCAAAGAGATCCCTTAGTTATATGAAACTTTATAGAGTTACCTAAAAGTTTTTAAAATTATAAGGGTGTTAATTGTCACGACCCCCTCCCTAGAGCGGGCCCAACCCTAGAAAGAGGTTCGCATACCACTTTAGCTCGAGCATTCTATATGTCAAACCAACCATATAAATGTGAACAAAATTATATCAATAATTACAAATCCCAGAATTATACACCAATTATATGATTTACAACACAAGTCTTAATAATATGCAAATGACGACTCAAATGTCTGGACCAACCCAAAAATACAACTGTGGCACGTGAATCCAATTCTGGTACTGCTCCTGCTGTGCTCGCGAACTACCTGGAAAGTTTGGGGGAAGAGGGGAGTGAGCTTAAAGAGCTCAGCAAGTAAGCACTCATACTCTCAACATGACCTCACCAACAAAATAGGGATATATATATATACAATATAATGTATGAAAATAACATATACTGTAATATTATCTCAAACAAATCATCACACAACAATACAAACATCCATCAAACATGGTTGCTAATCCGGGTCCAGTATAACAGTGGATTGAAACCAATGGGAGAGTACCTCATCACAACTTCCAAGGTTTCCAACCATATCAACTCGCAAATATGTGTGGGTGAGTTAAAACCAATGGGGGAGTCCCCGTATACCCCCAAAGTTCTTCACCATATAATCTCGCAAAATATCTCATCACATCTCATCTCAAATCCGACCACTATTATACAAAACTCGGCAGCACAATACAACAACATGTATCATCAAATAAAATCACATCTCACATCCAATCCATCAATCTCATCTCAACAATCATGAATTCATATTTATCATGCTTTCAATTAATCAATATTTATATCTCAACAAATATATATATATATATATATATATATTAATTATAATTATAATTATACCAATATATTTATATATAGACTTCCACAACAACCATCAATCATCAAACAATTATGTTAAGAGAATGATCATGCAGTGTACTTACCTCTATCTACGCAAAAGTCTTAATATGTATGTATCATTGCTAAGAATCTCAATCGGATGCTCAAAATGCAAAGTTGATATCGACAATCCACTCGATATATCCAAACAACTATGTTGAGTAGAAAAATAATGACGAACGGCTTCGGAACTTGCTGATATGCTTAACGAGGCAAGCGGGCCCCACAACGAAAATCGGCCCCACAACCAAAATTGGGTCCCACAATCAGATACTTTCAACGGTGGATATTTATACCAAAACGCTCGTATAATCGAGAGTAATAATCTGATACGTTCGGATCGCCGATCCAACGGTCGGATCTCAAATTTTAGTACTATTCCCGAATTACTGGTAATTGTAAAACAGAAAACAACCCAAATGATGTCGGATCAGGAAGTGACCACTAGCGTTGGAAAGATCTCGGCCTGAAAAGTACCCAATCGCCGGAGATGACCGTAAAAAGTGATCGGAGATGGCCGAAAAATGCAGAAACGTTGGCGACGAGTCTTCCCCTTCCGGCGGCGCGTGGAGGAGCGTCCGACGTCCGATGGCCTCGATCTCGATGGCTCTGGAAAGCTGACGTCGGCAGATATCTGGCGGATCGGCACGTGGCGGAAGATGATCGGTGGTGGAGCGGCGGCAACGGTTCCAAGATTAGGCAGAGAGATAGAGTAATTGAGATAGAAGAAAAGATAATGATTGAAAATAAAAGAGAGACTGCTTCCCCCCTTCAAAAATTCGTTTATCTTCACATTAAATAAATAAATAAATATATTATTTTTTGTACTTATCTCCATCTCTCTCTAATAATAGAAATCTCTCTCTAATAATAGAAATATGTTGTCACTGTTGGACAATTATGACCCATAGCGTCACTATTTATACAGATCACGGTGTTGTTGTACAAATTAACTATGTGACAAAGGAGATTGCACTCTTATCATTTGTGATTAGATCACCTAGATGTATAAATGATAGGAGGTCCTTATGATTTGTTCCTGGATTGAGAATGATATGAGACAGTATCAATCAATGAAGGATAAATCATTAAATATCCCTAGTCAGAGTATTATCGAGATCGGACATCGATAAATACGTAAAAGACTAGTATTACACGTGTGCGCGTTTGTGAGGGCACGAAGACATAGTTCTCATATATTTGGGTATAGGATACTCACGCAAGTGTAATAGGAGGTTGTGTTTTACCGATGCTACGGGAAACAGCTTCGCTCTGGATAGACCCCCTCGGAATTCCATTGGTAGTATGACTATGTGTCTATGGAAGTCCGAAATCAGGGTAGGCGTATTTGGTCTTAACCTGAGACTTGCACCGCTAATACTTGCGACAATCAATATACTTTGGTTGTGGTCGTCCAGGACTTTAACAGGTTTTGTGTACGCCAATGCTGGGTATATTGAGAATCGTAGTGTATTGAGTGTGATGTCGAGATGGAAGTATCACTCTAGTCATAGTGGAGATGATGGTCACATAGGATACGGAACTCGTTCTCTTATATGCTCGAGCTATCGGGATATTATGACTAGGTCATATTTATTCGATTATAGAGACTACTTACTAGAGATCCGATATGTGTTTCGTACGGGGCAGACACAATTCCAGCCCAGGCCTAGCACGTGATCATCTGATACTGGATCAACATACACAATACTACGTATACTACGCCTGATATAGATCTTTATTCCTGTAAGGATATTTCTGGAGAATTGGGTAGGCATGGCGCTTTGCTAGAAGCCAACCTTGTCTTGTAAATCGATATAAACGTAGTACTTGGTACTTACGTGTTCGGATAGTCCGACGACCGAATTTACTGCCAACATATCCGCGGATCTCATGGGTCGCTTCCCAAAGATTCACCGATGACGTATGACTCGCACTGTAAATTAATTTGGGATTAATTAGAAGAGAGAGAAGATTAATCTGGGATTAATTGCGGAGATATTTTATCTAGGATAAAATATCATTTAAAGAGAGATAACGATTAATTTGGAATTAATCGGTTAATTAATATATTCGATATATTATACGAAATTGGATTTCGACGCCAAATTAAAATTAGATTTTAATTCGGGCGAACGAATTAATTCGTTAGCGACATGAATAGTGATTTCACTAGGCGTAATCATTTAATTACGAGGCAATGGAAAATTCGTTAATTTGGAATTAGCAAACCAGAGCCCGGGATTATTTGCGAGCGCATTCGCATTTTGAATTCGAGTGCGGCACGCAAGTCAAATCAAGCGTCAAATCGCTAGTCGCATCTAGCGTCACATCAAGTGTCAAATCATGTCACTTTGAGTGATGTGACCATTGATTGATTGATGGTAGTTGTTGGAAACCTTTTACCATTTGAATTTTTGAAAGCCAAAAAGGTGGTAAATGATTTATTTATTTTTTGAAAATATATAAAGTGTATTTGATACAAAAAAACCTAACAACACATCATCTTTCTCTCACATATTTTATCTCTTCTCTCACGCCCTTAGAGAGCTGTTTTTGCTTCTGGTTTTGGCAGCCACTGCCGAGAATCAAGAAGAAAATGGAAGCCAAGAGTCACGATTTTGTGGCAAAATCGGGAGTGCTAGCACACTACGAAGTCATGCGCAGGTGATAGGGAATTCCACCCATGAGCCGGGAATCAAATGACGAAGCTTGGAGCTTGACGAAGTTGATTGAAGCCAAAAATGGAGATGAGCAAACTGCTCACTGCCGTGAACTGCAGAGGCAGAAAATGAAATTTTGGTTGCCTCCCTCGTCGCTCAACCGATCGATGTAAGTATTCCGCGACTTTCTCGATTGTATTCACACATGTTTATATGCTTTTTGATTCGATCCTTGGGACCGTAGAACTCCAACAATGTTATCAGAGTGTTGTTAAAAGCATGAAACGAATTTAGGGCTTAAAATTTGGGTAATTGTATTTGAGCATGATTTGAATAAATTGGATGTTTGAGTATGCTTAATACATGTTTAATTAAGGATTGATTGGATCAATTTGATTAAATTATGTTTGGAACATTTTTCCCCAATTTTTTGGTGTTGGCCGAATGTCACTAGCCCTAAATGTCTTGGTGATTTTTTGTTTTTTGATTTATTGGATGAGTTGGAAACAATCGGGAAATGTTGATTGCGGATTTAATTTGATTGAAACCGAATTGATTTGGAAAATCCCACTTGGCCGAGACTTTGAGCATGGAATTGGGTTTGATTTTGATCAAAATATATTGGACACTAATTGATGTAAAAGAGCATGATTAATTGTATAAATTGATGTTTTAGAAATGTTAATTTGGGTGATTAATCATGAAATATACTTTAGGTTAATTAAATGTGAAATTGGATTTTTTGTATTTAATTAATTAGGCCTTAAAATTGGATTTGGGCTTGTTATGTTGTAAATGGGCTTATTGGGCTTTGTTGTACAAAGTTGGGTTTAGGCAAAATTGGTTGGATCCAATTAGGCCCAAAACCGCTTCCATAAAGCCCAAATACGACTTAATGGACCTTTAAAGTTTAATTGGGCCTAATGGGCCGAAATTGATTTCTAGGCTTATGGGGTAACTCCCGGATTGGATTTTGGTTATTCGGTTTGACCCGAGTTGACCAAAAGTCCACGCCTTAAGAAATTAATTAAAAGCCCATTGGACTTTAATTAAATTGACGTTGGACGTTAATCGGGCTTTGAGACCCGTAGCGATTAAATTTGGAATTTAAGTCGTAAAGGTTCGTTAAATAAAGTGTAATATTTAATTTGGAATTAAATAATGAATTAGTATTAAATGCATATTAATTGGATTTAATGTTGTAATTTAATTTAATTCGAGAATTCGTACTTTGAGTACTTATTCGCAAAACGAGTTTGACTCGAGCAAAATCAAATCGTTGTTTGAACATTGGATGATCACTAATTATCAGATTAATTAATTTGATTAGATTGATTGATAACATGCTTGTGTGAATACATGGTTGCGATGCATGAATAATGTATATCGGATGTATATTAGATGGGTTGGACAATTTTAGAAATTATTGTAATAAATTTGATTTATTAATTGGACCTACGTGTCCAGCCTTATTACCTCCTTATTCTTTGTATTCTCTTCTCACCTATTCCCCTCAATGTAAATGAGGTTTCTTTAGAAGTGTATTGTAACGGGTATAAGTGAATACATGTGCTAGCGGGAGAGAGAAAAGGGAGAGATTTGATCTAGGATCAATGTGTAAAGTATCCATCTGCATATCATTATTATTTTTCATATACGCTTTATTATGTGTTTAGAATGCATGTTTAAGGGTGTATGATGATTAGACCTTAACAAAGATAATAAATTGGTTGCCAATTTGCACGCGAAAAACCCTCGCTAAATATTAATCGTATTTCCTTCCATTGATTGATTCTCACTCAAGATCCGAGACTGGCATTGGCTTGTTGGCCAAAGTCAAGGCCTTTGTCCGTCGAGGATGTGTTTGAATCACGAAGGCTTTGTTCCATATTGGTGTCTTGTCCAAGTTGTGGTTTTGTGGTTTGTTGGCCAAAGTCAAGACCACTTCTTGTCCATCGACATTGATTACGATGCTTTCCATGGTCAATGGGTCGCGCTTGACTGGGATCACTAAGTTTGTTGTGCCAAAGCCAAGGCTTAGTTGATTCAGAGGAAAAAGGTTAGGCAATACATTGGATGTATTGGCATATATAAGATATATGTTTCGGACTTGGATGTCCCCCTACCGGATCTAGGAATTGGATTGGATCCAATCGATCTTAGAGATCTACCTAATTAATTATCATACAATTTGGTTGCCAAAGTCAAGATTGTGTGATATTTAACGGGATCCTAGCCCACTAGGAAACACGGTTTCTCGAGTACTCGACAGAGGGTTAGAGGCTCACCGAAAAATAGTGGGAGGCAAGAATTGAATTTTCAATATTCGTTTAATTACTTGCCATACGCGCTCAAACAAAATATCATTCGTCAAATAAATTCAAACTATTCATTTAAAGTTGATTTTATAATTGGATTATAGTAATCAATATAATTGATTTTAATCTATTAAATTATAGTTGATTAAATAGTTGGACTATTGTAATCATTATAATAAATATTACCTTAATCGTTGATTAAATAGTTGGACTATTAAAATCAAGATAAAATTGAAATATTGACATTTAAAACATAATCCTAGGGAAAATGTATTTAAATGGTTTAATTTTCAAATTGGGAATAAATTTCAGGATGGTCCTGGAAAATAATAAGTTACTTTATTTGATAAAATAACATATTAGGCCTAAGCCCGGAGTTAAGCAAATAGTAGAGAATAATCTTTGGAAGATTTATGTGATGATAACTTTAATGCTTAATCCATTAAGCTTGTCGCAGTAGACTCCTTAATTTCTGAATCAGAACTAAGGATTAGATCCTTAAAGTATGATACTGAAATTGAAGGATCTTCATAAATCTATATTTAGATTTTAGAAGTACTAAAATTGCAATAGTAAACTCTTGGAGAGTTAATGACTATTCTCAATGAGATAAAGTCAAACTTTGCAATAGGCAAGTAGCGCAAGGCGTACCTTATTTCGATATTCTAGAAACCCAAGGCTTGGCCAAAGGCTTCTGGAATATGAAAATGGCAAAGGCAAAATCATTATAGTCTTCTGGGAAGATAAATGACATATCCCAAAATGTCTGCCAAAATTGTGACAAACGAGATCGCGGAAGCGTGACTGCCGTTTGGACAAAGCAGACATGAAGGAATTGAAGACGAGCAACGCTCATACTTCAAATATGTTTGTCAAGATTATGTTCACTACTAGTATTAAAATTGGATTTTAGATACTTAGTGTGGTACATAAAATATATGTATTGATGTTCAGAATCTGTTTTGAACAGGATATTGACTTCAATAGAGATTTATCTGCGAACTGAAAACGGGATGAAAATCGCTATTTTAACCGTAGATACCTAAATTTAGGAACTACCTTCGGGTGTGTACCTAAATTTGGAAACTGTTATAATGTAACTAGTTTGACTAGATACATTATCTCTATATCAGTGTTTAACCCGCTGCGGGTGAACCTTTATATTCTAGAACACTAAAGTGTTTTATTTTATAAAGATGATATTGAGATAATCACATTAGATGTGAATAACAGAATTTATATTTTGAATATAAGTTAAATCTCAAACGTATAACATGACAAAAAATAGCTCATACTGATTTGATCAGATGAAACATATTGTGGCATTGTTGTCTGGGACACAATCAAACAAGACTCGTATATCCACACTTTTGAAGAGTGGATACTAGGACTGATTTGATCCTATTCAAATAAAGTCTACGAATCTAGTTTATTGGGCAAAGTGCCTATTCACCTTTACTTGATAAAAGTGTAAATGCCACCGACCTGTTAGCCCTAGTTCATAGTGAAGCAAGTGGGCCCATGTCTAGCTAGGCTAGAGGTGGATATGAATATTTCGTGACCTTTACGGATGTGGCATCGCGTTATGGTTATATGTTTCTTTTGAAGAACACAGATCAGAAACTTTTATAGTTTTCGACACGAAATAGACAAACAGATTGACTAAAGTATTATACCGTCACGGTAAGACTGTAATGGAAAATACTTAAGCATAAGTTTCTAATATACTTGAAAGAGTAAAGTATTCTTTCAATGAGGACTCCTCTCGGAACACGTCAGAGTGACGGTGTGTCCGAACTGAGTAACCGAATTTTGTTGGACATGATTAAGGTTAATCATGAGTCACTCTGAGCTACTATTTCCTTCAACGAATAAGCATTAACAGTGTATAACTTATTTAGAATAAGGTTCCATAAAAATCTGTTTGACAGATTTCATATTAGATATGAATAGGAAAGAAACCGGGTTTCTCATTCCTGATAATTTGGGTATGCTGGGCATATGTTTGGATGATGCCAAACTAAAACCCAAGTAGGATAAATGCCAATTTTAGGTTATCCTGGGGATACCAAAGTATAGTACTTATACATCTCATAAGAGAACAATTAGATTGTTGCTCGTGACCGGCGTAAACACACACGTATAACGCAAGCGCACGTATCGTTCAAGTAGTATAAAAATATCGATCCCACGAGGACTTAATTCCTACTATTGTTATTAATTATTGATACTATTTATTTACAAGTATCTAATTATAGGGAGAAGAGAATGATTGTTTGATTGGTTGAAAGTGGTTTTACAAAATAAATAAATAAATAAATAAATAAAAAGACAAAAGAAATTACTATGGAAAATAACAAAAAACACAAAGTTCTAGGGTTGTGAATCATTCTAATATCATTTTAAAGATGAAGTGGTTATTTTATGTTTGTGTAATAAATCAGTTTACTAACCTGGAACACTAAATTATGTAAAAGCCTCTTCCGATGGTCAGACACAAATACCCAATTAACCCAATTGAACCATATGTCTATGTCAACCAAATTATCTGGATTCATTAAGTTTAAGTTCCAATTATGGCTACCCCCGCCCGACAGGTATATTCCTATCCTGTAAGGAAATCTATTAAAGGGTTATCTATCCTCAATGAAGATCGTGGGCTATTAAGTCTAAGGTTGAAACCTAAAATCCCTATGTCTAGTTCATTTTAGATTTACCACATCAATCTTATTGGTGATCAGACAACAAGAAGCATTAAGATTAAAACTTAATAAGTAAACCTTTAAATTACCCAAACTATAAAATAACCCCTTATAAACCGGTGATATTAGAATTCATCACAACCCCGGATAACTAACACATAACTAGGGCTAATAACAACTTAAAAGTAAAAGACATAAAGTAAAATAAAATAAAATGCTAAGGTAAAAGGAATTACTTTTACTACTACTAATTTAGATATCACCCATAAAATAATATATAAACTTGTGATTCTTTCTCCAACCGGCCATATAGGCGGTAACCTGATTAAGTCAAATTAAGTCCAACCAGCCATAAAGGCGGAACCAAAATTAAATTACCAACCGACCAATCTGGCGGTATCCTTTATTAGTCAGGTTTTAAATAGTGAATATATTATTTTTAAGGGAGATTAATCTAAATAGTAACAGTAAAAGAATTACCTTTCACCCTAGCTGGAGAAGTTACCTCCTCATGGTAAATAGTAAAAACTGTAAAAAGTAAAAAGTAAAAATTAAATTACTATTAATACAAAACGTAATTAAAATTATTTACAAAACTAAAAATTAAAAAACTAAAAAACTAAAAACTAAAGAATCTAGAGAGAGAAACTCTCTCTTTAGATAGAATAGAAGAGATAGAGTGGTGCCCTAAATTCTGAAATCTCGAGCTCAATTTATAGGCGCGAATAAGCTTCCAGCGTCGCGACGCCAAGGCCTCTGGCGTCGCTACGCCAGCTTCTGTCGACGTGGCAAGCTCTGGTTCACTGGTTTGAAGATTCTGGATAAGCTGATAATGTGACATGTGGCAGAGTGGTTGGGATTCAATTATTGTGACACGTGGCGGCTTCTGATTGGTCGCTGAGATTCTTATCCGCCACGTGTCAGATAATGATAGGATATCCAATAATTGATGCTGACGTGGCGATGACGTGGCGGTGACGTGGCGACGACGTGGCGACACGTGGGAAAGAGACTATCGGCACCATAGAATTGCGACACGTGGCAGCTTCTGATTGGCTGATGATGACGTGGCACGACACGTGGCGATTTGACTTGTTGACTTGCTGACGTGGCTGATGACATGGAATGACACGTGGCGATGATGACTGTCGGCACCGTAGGATGCTGACACGTGGCACGGCGCATGTTAGCATATCGGCTGTGATTGTGACACGTGGCACGACGCATTTTAGCAAAGTCAAACTTTTCTCAGATTCTGATTTGTGGACCCGGCGCACGTTAGCACTGTTCGGTGCATTTTAGACGTCGCGATGCGCAAGTCTTCAGCATCGCGACGCGCTGAAGACTTCTATCTTATTGAGGTATACCTCATAAAAATTTCTATCTTATTGAGGTATACCAACTGACTACGTATGAGGAAGTGATACAAGGTATCGACTCCCTATCATGGCAAAGTGTCATGAATCCGAAATGGATTCCATGTATATCAACAATTTTGAATACTAGTTGATGTACCGAAAGGCATTGTGATTATTGGTACTATTAAGTCTTCAAGGAAGACATACATGGAAGGCAACATACCAACGTGTAAAGCTAGGCTTTTAGCGGAAAGGTATCGTTATCAACATTGTGTTGATTACGATTCAACCTTTTACCTGTTGCCACGGTAAATCCATTTGGATAATGCTTGCTAATGTTGCATGTTTCATTTATGAAATATGTCAGCTTAACGGAAAATCGCTTTCCTGAAAAGGAAACCTTTTGGAGGATGTTTACAACATCCTGTCGGTTTTGTCGTACCAAAACTAGCAAACAAGGTTTGCGGGTTATTCGATCCATGTTTGGATTGAAGCAAGCATTAGATTCTTGGAATCGTCGTTTTGATGTGATCATAATGGTATATGATTTAATTCAAAATGAAATGATTCTTGTGTATATAAGGAGATTAGTGGGAGCACACTGACAGTAGTTGTCCTATAAATAATGATAATATGTCATTTCTTGGAAATGATATTCCCATAAATAAAATCGGTGAAAGCTTGGCTTTCAATAAAACTCTCTGAGAAATCGTACATTGAAAAATGTACGCGACCTGGTGTCTCATACGCTTTGAGCATATGGATTCACAAACAGGCCAATCCAAGTGATAGTCACTGGATTGATGTTGAGAACATCCGTTAGTATCTTAGAGAACTAAGGATGCTGCCTTAGTCTATGGAAAAGGAGAACTTGAAGTGACTGGGATAACTGTAGCAAGTTTCCTAAACGGATAAAACGACTATAAGTCGTAAACGGTACTATACAGTTTGAATAATGGAACAGTGAGCTGGAATCTTCCAAGCAAGATACTGTTACCGAATAAATAACAAATGCGGGTTATTGCTGCAACTGAGGTGGCAATAGAAGCCATTTGGGTCGATAACAAATCTAATTAGATTAGATATAATTCTGTTAGCAGCTGAGCTAGGCTTGAGCACAGGCTAAAGAACTAATGGTTTCATCAACGATCCAGATACATACTTCGATAATCATCTTATTCATTCAGATCATACATCGCGGTGATGTGATGATCGAATAAATCCCATCAGACGATAATCATAAATATCTGCTAATGAAAGGTTTTCTCAGCAATTTGAGCAAACCGTACATAGTTCGGGTGTAAGACACTCGAGTGACTGGCTATAGGCCAAGTGGGAGATTGTTGGACAATTATGACCCATAGCGTCACTATTTGTACAGATCACGGTGTTGTTGTACAAATTAACTATGTGACAAATGAGATTGCACTCTTATCATTTGTGATTAGATCACCTGGATGTATAAATGATAGGAGGTCCTTATGATTTGTTCCTGGATTGAGAATGATATGAGACAGTATCAATCCATGAAGGATAAATCATTAAATATCCCTAGTCAGAGTATTATCGAGATCGGACATATATAAATACGTAAAAGACTAGTATTACACTTGTGCGCATTTGTGAGGGCACGACGACATAGTTCTCATATATTTGGGTATAGGAAACTCACGCAAGTGTAATATGAGGTTGTGTTTTACCAATGGTACGGGAAACAGCTTCGCTCTGGATAGAACCCCTCGGAATTCCATTGGTAGTATGACTATGTGTCTATGGAAGTCCGAAATCAGGGTAGGTGTATACCGCTAATACTTACAACAATCAATATACTTTGGTTGCGGTCGTCCAGGACTTTAACAGGTTCTGTGTACGCCAATGCTGGGTATATTGAGAATCGTAGTGTATTGGGTGTGATGTCGAGATGGAAGTATCACTCAAGTCATAGTGGAGATGATGGTCACATAGGATACGGAACTCGTTCTCTTATATGCTCGAGCTATCGGGATATTATGACTATGTCATATTTATCCGATTATAGAGACTAGTTACCAGAGATCCGATATGTGCTTCGTACGGGGCAGACACAATTCCAGCCCCAGGCCTAGCACGTGATCATCTGATACTGGATCGACATACACAATACTACGTATACTACGCCTGATATAGATCCTTATTCCTGTAAGGATATTTATGAAGAATTGGGTAGGCATGGCGCTTTGCTAGAAGCCAACCTTGTCTTGTAAATCGGTATAAACGTAGTACTTGGTACTTACGTGTTCGGATAGTCCGGCGACCGAATTTACTGCCAACATATCCGGGGATCTCATGGGTCGCTTCCCAAATATTCACCGATGACGTATGACTCGCACTCTAAATTAATCTGGGATTAATTAGAAGAGAGAGAAGATTAATCTGTGATTAATTGCAGATATTTTATCTAGGATAAAATATCATTTAAAGAGAGATAACGATTAATTTGGAATTAATCGATTAATTAATATATTCGATATATTATACGAAATTGGATTTCGACACGGAATTAAAATTAGATTTTAATTCGGGCGAACGAATTAATTTAGAATTAATTCGTTAGCGACGTGAATAGTGATTTCGCTAGGCGTAATCATTTAATTACGACGCAACGGAAAATTCGTTAATTTGGAATTAGCGAACCAGAGCCCGGGATTGTTTGCGAGCACATTCGCATTTGGAATTCGAGTGCGGCACGCAAGTCAAATCAAGCGTCAAATCGTTAGTCGCATCTAGCGTCATATCAAGCGTCAAATCATGTCACTTTGAGTGATATGACCATTGATTGATTGATGGTAGTTGTTGGAGTTGTTGGAAACCTTTTACCATTTGACTTTTTGAAAGCCAAAAAGGTGGTAAATGATTTATTTATTTTTTGAAAATATATAAAGTGTATTTGATACACAAAAACCTAACAACACATCATCTCTCTCTCACATATTCTCTCTCTTCTCTCACGCCTTTAGAGGGCAGTTTTTGCTTCTGGTTTTGGCAGCCACTGCCGAGAATCAAGAAGAAAAGGGAAGCAAAGAGTCGCGATTTTGTGGCAAAATTGGGAGTGCTAGCACACTACGAAGTCATGCGAAGGTGATAGGGAAGTCCACCAATGAGCCGGGAATCAAATGACGAAGCTTGGAGCTTGACGAAGTTGATTGAAGCCGAAAATGGAGATGAGAAAACTGCTCACTTCCGTGAACTGCCGAAGCAGAAAATGAAATTTTTGTTGCCTCCTTCGTCGCTTAACCGATCGATGTAAGTATTCCGTGACTTTCTCGATTGTATTCACACATGTTTATATGCTTTTTGATTCGATCCTTGGGACCGTAGAACTCCAACAGTCACGAGGTATTACAATCTACCCACCTTATTAAAATTTCGTCCCCGAAATTTCTCAATTCTCCATCAGCTCTGAGTATTCCTCCCTTATAACCCCCTCCCTTATAACCCGTTTCACTTCCTGAGTCGCCTCATGGATGTGATGATTAGACTTCATGAACTTCACAAAAGGATTACGTCTTGATTTCAATCTTGAACATTTCAATCTATGATCTTCATAGGCTTTCCCTATAAGTCAAGTTCCCGCTCGGCTCCATCGGTTGACTCTCTAGTATCTAAGAAGGGTCTAGTATAAACTTTTTTAGAACTAATATACGAAAAACTTAATGAATCCTTTCAGATATCAAATCCATCAAGTCTGAGCTATGAATATGCCTATCTCCAATCTCGCCCCAACAAACAAAAGTCCT